>PVJO010004336.1:0-110914 GCA_004026905.1 Hystrix cristata
GTTTATTTTGCTTAACATGATGCCCCCATTTCTGTCTCATCCCAGGCAGGATGGTTATTGTAAAAAAAGCAAATGTTAGTGACGATGAGTGAAAAAAGGAAACCTTATACACTATTGGTGGGGATGTAAAATAGCACAGCCATGATGTATATTTGTGTTTGCACATACGCTGTTACCTTAGTTCACAAATTTAATTCTTTCCACAATTCTGGTCACAAACTGAATTGGATGAGAACTGAATCAAATTTTCCCCTAAAGTCATTATTGAACCTGACCATTGAATGTGATTCAGGGACAATAGTAACATACTTTGCAGATAACATGTGACTTGATTTTTTTTATTTAAAAAATTTTGGATGTGATTCCATATCAAGAATGATAGATATGTATCATGACTTTTAAATGTCCACACAATTTGTCATAGCATACACCCAAATACAAACAGAATGCTAAATATAATAATGTGTGGATATTTGTGAAAATTTGTGGAAATGAAATTACTAGATCTAAAGAATATATGCATTTGAAATCACAGAAAACTTCCAGTTTATCCTGTAGTTTATATTTCCATGAACAGTTTCTAAAAATACCTGCTTCCCAAAATATTTATGAAGACAGTTTTATCTCAAACATTTTGTAATTTCTCTAGCAGGAGAAATTGCTTATTATTGTAGGTTTTTATTTATTCTATTATGATTAATATTATTTTTTATTTTATTTTTTACCAAGAACATGTATTGGTACATTGTAGGTAAACATAATGATCACGTTTATCTTAGTTAGTTTGTACCTGTACATGATATATCTTGGCTCCCCCTCTTCCCCACTCCTTCCTTTTACTCTCCCTCCCCTCCTTATTTACAATAGCTTTATTTACATTTTTCCATTTTTTCTTTCCCTTTCTCTTCTCTTTCCCTTCCTTCCTTTCCCCCTCTTCCGTCTCTAGTTCTCTTCCCAGTTGAATATTGTCTTTCTTTTTCACAATAACTATTACATATTTTTGACCTTATATACACTTGTATATTTGACTTGTATTTTTGACTTATATAACCATGTGACTTATGGTTTCTCATATCAGAGAAACAATTCAATATGTATGTAGTCATGTGTGTCTGATGTCACTTAAGAGTGTTCTCGAGGTGCATCCATTTTATAGCAGAGTAGTACCCCATTGTATTAAAAAAAAAAACTCTAATCATTCAGTAGTGGCTGGGCATTTGAGTTGTTTCCAAAACTTAGCTATTACAAATTGTGCTGCTATAAACATAGTTGTGCATATATCATTGTGGTACGATGTTTTTAATTCTTCTGGGAAGATACCCAGAAGAGGAATAGCTGGGTGGAATGGAATCTCTAGTTGTAGTTTTTTGAGGAATCTTCACACTGATTTCCACAATGGTTGGACCACTCTACACTCCCGTCAACATTGGAGGTGGGTTCCTTTTTCCCCGAAGCCCCACCAGCATTTGTTCTTGGTTGATTTCTTGATAATAGCCATTCTTTCTGGAGTGAGAAAGAATCTTAGCTTTGTTTTAATTTGCATCTCTCGAATGACCAATGATGCTGAACACTTTTGCGTATATTTATTTTCCATTTGTATTTCTTCATCTGAGAAGTGTCTATTCACTGAGGATGCCTATTTTTGGATTGGATCTTTATATCTGGGGGGTCTGAATTTTTGAGCTCTTTATATATTCTGGATGTTAGACTTTTGTCCAAGGAACAGCTGGCAAAATTTTTTTCCCACTCTGTGGCTTTTCACTTCTCTCTGTTGATGATTTCTTCTGCTGTGCAAAAGATTTTTAGTAAGATGTGATCCCAATCCCTGATTCTTTGTATCATTTCCCATGCAGTCTGAGTTTTGTTTATAAAGTTCTTGCCTGCACCTATGTCTTCAAGAGTTCTTCCTACTCTATCTTCCAGCAGATTTAGTATTTCTGCTTTAATGTTTAGATCTCTGATCCACTTTGATTTTAGTTTAGTACATGGTGAGAGACATGTATCTAGTTTTAGTTTTTGGCAATCACAAACCAGTTTTCCCAGCACCATTTATTAAAAAGAGCCTTTCTTCCAGTGAGGGTGTTTGGCTCCTTTGTTGAAGATGAGGTATTTGAGTGTGTTTGAAGTTGTTTCTGCATCTTTGAACCTGTTCCATTGATCTTTGGGTCTGTCTTTTTGCCAGTACGATGCTGTTTTTATCACAGTAGCTCTATAGTATTTCAGGTCAGGGATTTTGATACCACTGCCCTGCCCCTATTGCCCAAGATTGTTTTTCTATTCTTGGTCTCTTCTGGCACCAGATGAATTTCATGATTGCTTTCTCTAGTTCTGTAAAGGATGCTATTGGTATTTTGATTGGAATTGCATTAAATCTGTATAATAATTTAGGAAGTATGGCCATTTTCACTATGTTAGTTCTTCCTATCCAAGAAGACAGGATATCATTCCATTTTCTGATATCCCTTTCCATTTCCTTTTTTAGCATACTGTAGTTTTCAGTGTAAAGATATTTTACTTGCTTTGTTAGATTGATTCCTAAATATTTCATTTTTTATGATGAGATTGTGAATGGTGTAGCTTCCCTAATTTCTTTCTCAGTGAGTTTGTTATTTGTATATAGAAATGTTATTGATTTTCGAGTGTTGACTTTGTATCCAGCTATGCGACTGCACTTGGTTATTAAATCTGGAAGCCTACAGTGGAGTTTTTAGGGTCTTCTGTGTACAATATCATGTCATCTGCAAATAATGCTAATTTAACTTTTTCCTTTCCTATCTTTATTCCTTTTATTTCTTTCTCTTGCCTAATTGCTCTGGCTAATGTTTCCAGAACTATATTGAATAACAGTGGTGATAGTGAGCATCCTTGTCTTGTTCCAGATTTTAGAGTGAAAGCTTTCAGTTTTTGACCATTTAGTATAATGTTGGCCTTTGGTTTGTCTTAGATGGCTTTCATCATAATGAGATATAGACCATCTGTTCCTAATTTCTGTAGGGTGGGTGTTGGATTTTGTCAAATGCTTTTTCTGCATCTATTGAGATGGTCATGTGATTTTTGTCCTTGACACTGTTGATATGGTGAATTACATTTATCAATTTGCATGTGTTGAACCATCCCTGAATCCCTGAGATGAATCCTACTTGGTTGTAGTGTATCATCTGCTTGATAATTTGTTGCATTCTGTTTGCCAGTATTTTATTGAGAATTTTCACATCTGTATTCATTAGGGAAATTGGCCTATAGTTCTCTTTTTTGGTTGAATCCTTTTCTGGTTTTAGTATCAGGGTGATGCTTGCTTCCAGGAATGGTTTTGGGAGTATTGTTTCCCTTTCAATGTCATTAAAAATTTTGAGAAAAGTAGTGGTATTAGATCTTCTCTAAATTTCTTGTAGAATTCAGCTGTGAATCCATCAGAACATGGGCTTTTCTTTGTTGGTGGGTTTTTAATTACCTCTTCAATTTCAATAGCTAATTTGGGGTTATTTATTATTTTTATTTCTTCTTGATTAAACTTTGGTAGTTCATATGTATCTAAGAAGCTGTCCATTTCTTCAATGTTTCCATCTTGTTTGAGTATAGGTTCTTGATGGAGGCACTGATGAACTTTTGGACTTCTACAGGGTCACTTGTGACTTTATCCTTTTCATTATTCATGGATTAAAGTCTTTTTTTCCTTTTTTTTGATAAGATTGGCTAGGGAGTTTGTCAATTTCATTTAATCTTTCAAAGAGCCCACTCTTTCATTCATTGATTCTTTGTATTGTTTTCTTAGTCTCAATTGCATTAATTTCAGCTCTGACCTTTATAATTTCTTCTCTTGTATGAGGTTTGGGTTTAATTTTTTCTTCTTTTTCTAGACGTTTGAGGTTCAACATTAGGTTGTTTACTGGTGCTCACCTTGTTTTCCTGATGTGGGAATTCAATGCTATGAATTTTCCTCGTAGTACTGCTTTCATCAAGTCCCATAGGCTCTGGTATGTTGTATTGGTATTATCATTTAATTGTATATATTGCTTAATTTCTTTTTTAATTTCCTGTGTGACCCAGCTGTTTTTCAGGAAGATGTTATTTAATTTCCTTGTGTTTATGTAGTTTATGTGGTTTCTTTTGCCATTGATTTCCAATTTCATTTTACTGTGGTCTGATAATATGCATGGGATAATTTCAATTCCTTTGCATTTACTTAAGCGTTCCTTATGAGCTAGTATGTGGTCTATTTTGGAGAACATCCCATGCCCAGCTGAGAAGAATGTGTATTCTGATGTTGTGATGTGGAACACACTGTAAACATCTACTAAGTCCATTTTTCACAGGTTTAGTTCAGTTATGATATTTCTTTGTGGAAATTTTGCCTAGTTGATCTGTCTATTTGTGACAGTGGGCTCTTAAGATCTCTTATTATAATTGTGTTAGTGTTTATTTTATTTTTCATGTCCATTAATATGTGTTTTATGTATCTAGGTGCATCAGTATTTGGTGCATAAGTATTAATGATTGTTCTCTCTTCCTCTTGGATTTTGCCTTTAAAAAGTATGTAGTGACTTTCTTTTTCTCTCTTGACCAGACTTGGATTAAAGTTCATTTTGTCTGTGATTGGAATAGCTACCCTGCTTTTTTCTGGGTTCCTGTTGCATTGAGTACTGTTTTTCATCCTTTAATTTTCAGTCTGTGAATTTCTTTTTGGGTTAAATGTGTTTTTTGTATGCAGTGTATTGATGGACCCATTCTGCCAGTCTGTTTCTTTTGATTGGTGGGTTGAGACCATTTACATTGATGGTTATAGCTGTTATGTATTGACTTATCTTTGTCATAGTCTTTTTCTGTTGTTCGTTCCTTTTTTCTCCTCTGTTCAACTACCTGCCTTGCTTTGTGGATTATTTTTATTAGTGTCCTTAGAATTATAGTCTCCTTTTTCCCTTTCTAGGATATCGTTAAAAATATTCTATAGAAATGCTTTGGTGGTCATGAATTTTTTCAGTTCTGGTTTGTTGTAGAAGTATCTTATTATTGAACTTGAAAAATAGTTCAGCTCTGTACATCAATCTGGGTTGGAGATTGTTTTCTTTTAGTGCTTGAGATACTTTTCTCAGGCTCTCCTTGACTTAAGGATTTGTGTTGAGAAATCTGATGTATTTTCCTCTATAGGTGATTTGTTTTTTTTCTCTAACCATTTTCAGCATTCTGTTCTCATGCTGAATTTCTGCAATCTTGATTATTATATGTCTTGGTGTAGATTTATTTTGATCATGGCTAGTTGGGGTTTTTTATGCCTCACTTATGTGTATGTCAAATTCTTTTCTTGTACTGGGGAAGTTTTCTGTCATTACTCCCATGAATAATTTTTTTTTATGTCCTTTACAGTGTCTCCTGTTTTTTAATTCACTCCAGTTACTCTTGTATTTTTTTTCTTTACATCACCTTGCAGCTGTTGGATTGATTTTTCCTAGTCTGTAGCTATTTTTAAGAAGTCTTTTTTTTTCACGGTCATTAACTGCAGCCCTGTCTCTTCATCTGAAATTCTGTCCTCGCTTTCATTTAGTTGACTGCATATACTTTCAAGAGAATTTTTGATCGCTTGAAAATCTGACTCTGTTTCATGGGTTCCATTTCTTTCCTGATTTGAATGTTCACGTTTTCCATGGTTTTCCTAAGCTCTTCTGTTTTTTTTTTTAATGTGTCTACTCTTTATTCACTAAGCATGTCTTTCATTATGATTGTCATCTCTTTTTTTAACTTGAGCCATTATTTCTAATCTGATGTTCTCTATAGCTTTGTTCATATTTTTTTAACTTTTGCTACTATCATTTCTGAGAACTCAATTGGTTGGCAACGGATTTCCTCTATTTTACTGTCTTCTGAATTTTTCTATGTGAACTGGGGTTCTGGAGTTGCATTTTACATCTGTTTCTTTTCGTTTTGTTTCTCTGTCTCTGTCTCTCTCTCTCTTTCTATGTGTGTGTGTGTGTGTGTGTGTGTGTGTGTGTGTGTGTGTATTTCCCTTTTATTTTGTTTTCTATGTTGAGGTTTATAGTTTGTTTATGTAGGTAACTTTAAGACAAGTATCAAGGCTTTCCTAGAAAATCTCTGTTCCTCAGACATATCTTCTAGGTAAACGTGGTTCTTGGCTTTTGTGTCTGTCTCAAGATCCTACCTTCCAGATTTAATAGGGTTGATAAGTTTCTGTCTATTTGGTGCAGCACTTAGTTTTTTTGATGCTGCACTAAGTTAATGATTTTGACCCCAGATAATCATAGTATTGTCATTCAAGCACGTACAGCTGATTGAAACAGGTATGACACCCTGGTTATAATAATAATAAGTACATTTGTGAAACTGACTGACTGTGGTAACTATTAATTTTATACTTTTAACTGAAGGAGCAAGGTTTACAGTTATATAACAAAAATCCAACATAAACAGAGATTTGTATGCAGTAAGTTTCCCTTTAGTAGAGTGGTTTTTACTGTTTGTGTGAGGGGGGATTAAAGGGGATAGGGGAGAGGTAGAGTGGTAAATGAAGAGAAATATAGTAGATGCATGGCTGGAGGTAAAAAGATCACTTAGGTTTTGGGAAATTGGAGGAGACAGGATAGGAAGATTGAAGGGCGAAAATACTGGAGCAAACTTTAGAAGAGCTAGACAATATTCACTCACATGAAAAAAGAAAGAGAGAGGAGAAAAAAGAGAAAGGCAAAAATCAGAAGAGGCAATTGAGGAAGGAGAGAGAGAAAAAAGAGAAAAAAGGGAAAAGGAGATATAGACAAAACAGAGAACAAGAAAAGTGAAAACCTAGACAACAATAGCAAAAAAGAACAGATAGTAAACAGAAAACTGAGGAAATAGGTATCCAGATGAAAAAGAAAATAAATATATAGTGAAATCCCTCTGATGTCCACAGTTGTGTGTTAGTGTCCAAGCCAGAGCCCAAATCTGCTGAATTGTCCTGCTAAATCTGCAGTGGTTAGTGTTGGGTACTGTGCTGGTCTTGGCCTCCAGGTGTCGAGTCTGGGGCAGAGTTTTCAGCTAGCAGCTCTCTGTGAGTCCCTTGGCAGCCCACCCACCTCTCCTTACCCTTTATGTCTCCTCAACTTTTTCTCCATTGCTTGGGTACAGTTGGCACTTCCTGGTTCTTCCCCAACCTCCTCAGATCCATGCTGCTGGCATGCCTTTCCTCTCTCTCCTGCCCTCCAGAAGCAGGGCAGCACTGGTGCAGAGTGGGGCATTCACAGATGCCAGGCCAAGTTGCCGCAGGGTTTAGGATTGCTAGAAAGGCGGGGTGCAGCTGAGGCAATTTCACTTCTGTTGAGTTGCAGACCTTTTCACAACCAGCTGTTGAAAGCAGGGCGGGGTGTAGTGGCATTGTTCTTTTTCACCAGTGCCAACTGACGCTGCTACAGATCATCACTGTGCTGTTGCCAGAGGTTCTATTAGTCAAAAAGAAAAAAGAAAGGAATAAACAGAAAGAAATACTTGCAGCTGTTTTGGGAGAGGGAGCAGATTTTGCAGCTTCCTGGTTGCCAGCCTTCTGTGTGCCGGTGGTATAAAAAAAAGAGAGAAAGTCGGGGGTCTTCTGCTTCAAATCTTTACCACGTGGCCGGAGCTTGTCTTGGCACTAGCGTTTCTCAGGTCCTCAGGATTTTCTCGTCAGTGTCAGCTCCAGTCCGCACGCACCGGCAAGTGTGGGAAGCGGGTCCGAGCATGCTGGCTGCTTTCCCACCAGTCAGTGTAGCCCCGTGGTGCATGGGCGGTGGGGTCTCAGCGAGCTGGCTTGTTCTGCTCTGGCCGGGGTCACCCCTCAGCACGGGGAGCGAGATCCGAGCACACCTGCTGGATCCCTGCCAGTAACCTTGTGGCCTGCTTCACTGGTTCATGTAGAAGTGTGTCTAAGTCTCGCTCAATCTGTAGGTCTCTTCTCTCAGGTTGGTTTTGAAATAAGGACGTATGTCCCTCGGGGGTCTCTGACTTGCCTAGATTTTAGAGAATTTTCATGGAGCAATTCCAATGTAGGTCCTCCTCTCTTCAGCCATTGTTGGATTCTCTCCTATTATGATTAAGCATGTTTTCACATATTTCAAACTGATTATATTTTATTTTTCTGGGACCAATATATTTTCACTTTTTGAAAGAAATTCTTGGAATTTTGGTACAGGTCAACAGTAAATTTGTAAAAATAATTCTTACACAAAGTAATATAAGCCTTCAACTTTGGTTAGAATACCCTTCAGAAATGATCTCAGTACATCAAGCTTTAAGGGACTTTTCTGCTCTGACATTCACCCTCAAAACATTAGCAGAAGGGCTGAGGATTTAGCTCAGTGGTAGAGTGCTTGCCTTGCAAGCACAATGCCCTGAGTTCAATTCCCATTGCCAGAAAACAAACAGACAAACAAACATAAAACAAAACATTAGCAGAAACATTTTAGCTATGCAAGAAGCTATCATAGCAAGTGTAAGATACAGAGATAATATGATATAGCTAAAATTAGAGAGTTGAGCAAAATTACTGCTATGGTTTGGATCTAAAGTATCCCCTAAGCCATGCAGTGTGATATACAGATATAATCCCAGCCCTTGGGAAGCTGAGATAAGAGGATTGTGTGTTTAAAGCCAGCCTAGAACACACAGTGAGAACCCATTTCATCAAACTGAAAAGGAAAGAAAAGGGATTATATGTTTGGAAGGTGGGTTTTCAGAAGTTGATTGTATCATGGGGGTGTTATACTGATCAGTGGAGTAATCTACTGATGAATTCATAGCTGAATATATTGTTAAGAGGTGGCACCTGGTTAGAGGCAGGTCACTGGGTTGTGACCTGGAAGGGTGTATTCTCATGTCTACTTCCTCCCTTTTCTCTGTGCTTCCTGACCACCATGAGTTCAGCATTTTTCCTCCTCTAGGGCCTTTTGCCATTCCATTTCTACCTTGGAACCAGTTGATCATGGACTGAACCCCCTGAAACAGAGCCAAATAAAACTCTCCTTTAATATGAAATTTCATGTATTTTGTCCAAGTAACAGAAAAGTGACCAAAATAAGTACTTGACAGCAATAGATATGAGAAACACTTTTTTTCTACATGTAAGCAATGCTGTTTGTTTGACTGTGTGCTTTTATTGGCAAGTTTTTATTTTAATTCTATCCTAGAGAAGATTGAATAGATTGATTAGTAAATCACCTAAATTTTACTAAGTCCCTGCTATATATTCAACCTTGTGATGGATGCTGAATAAAACATGATATCTGTTTTTAAGGAAAGAACATATAAGAGAAAATATTCAATGAGCACATGACAGGAACTATTCTAATGTTAGTTCATGTTACCTCATGTAATGTTCATAATTGTTCTGGTTTGGATCTTAAATGTCCTCCAGAGACTAATATGCTAAAGACTTGTTCATTAGCTTATAGTGCTGCGGGGAGGGCCTGGGACCTTTAGGATGTGGGGCCTTGTAGAAGGAAGTTAGGTCATTAGGGACATGCCCTTTGAAGGTAATTTAAGAACTTTGGCTCCTTTCTGGTTCTCTCTCTTTGTTTCCTGACCATCAGGAAGTAGCAGCTTTGCTCTACCACATGCTCTCTGCCATGAGGTACTGCCTATCCACAGGTCCAAAAATCAATGGAGTCAAATGTCCATGGACTGAAACTTCTGAAACTGTGAGCCAAAATAAACCTTTCCTCTTTATAACTTTTTATCTCAGGTATGTTGTCACAGTGACAGAAAGCTAACATAACTTTCTGAAGTAGGCACTATTATTCATATTTAATAGATATACAATTTATGGCTTGGAGAAGAAATATGTCAAAGGTGACATGACTGGTTAAATGACAGATTCAGGATTCAGGCTTAGGTCTGTGTGGCTCCAAAGTTGGTACGTGTTATGGTTTGTTTCTAGATGTCTCCTCAAAGCCTCATGTGGTCATAGGTGGGGCATAGGTGACTGGATCTAGACTGTGTGATTACTAAATTAGTCCACTGATTGGTTTGGCATTGTTCTGCTGGGATCAAGGATGTGATACTAGGATTAAGGGCACTAGGATTAAGGGTGGGAGTGATACCTACTCTAAGGATGGGTAGCCTGGATAAGATATAAAGGACAGAAAGAGGCTTATATGGCCCCCTTGCTTGCCTTGCTGCCTTCTGCCTGTCTGCCATGCCATCCTGCCTTGGAGCCAGCTGATTATGAGCTAAAACCTCTACAAACTGTGAGCTAAATAAACCTTTCCTCCCTTAACTTTGGGTGTTGGATGTTTTGTCTCAGCAATGATAGAAATAACTAAAATGGTTCTCTTTCTACTAAATATATTGCCTCAGATTATGGAGCTAAAACTTACATAATCAAAATAGAGAGTACTCTATGGTAAAGTAAAACACCCTCTGATTTTGTGTTTGTTGACAGGTTTCAGTGATTGGCAGAGTAATTATCAGGAAATACTTCATTAAGTAGATAGGATAGAGTAGGTAGTTTTGTGATTGGTGGAGGAAAAAAGGTAGCACATTCATGGCAGGGGCAACAATGTGTGTATATTTTATAGGAAGGAATAACAGTATGTGTTTGTAGCATTAGTCAACCTAGCAGGGAAAGGTGTATTGAGGAGTTGTGGAAAATGAGGTTGGAGAGGAAGAAATAAATTACAAAGGAATTTGAAAGCCAAGGAAAGCAGTTTAGAATTTTTAAATAGGCAATAGATAATCAGGGAATGATGCTGAGCAGAAAGGGAGTGACATGGGGAAAATGGTTTTAGGTGAGCGTGGTAGCAGTGTGACTAGACCTACATTTATAGAAGTAGTCTGAGGTTAGGTCGTGTGTCTTTTCAGATAAAAGCATTTTTAAAACATATGTTTCTAAATTGATAATTTCCCTAGCTTTTGGATTATTTGCTTTGAGTCACATAGATTAACTCTTAGTAGATTATCAGGCAAGTGTAATATAAGCCCATGTTCTAGACATCTAAATCACTGGGACTAAATCTAGGGAGATGTTTTTTAAACTGTAAGATATGGTTGTTAGTAGGTAATGAATCAATATCAAAAGTTGTGATTGGTATTTTAAGTGAAATTGAAAATATAGCAAACTATCTATGTGCCTATGGAAAGAGAAGATGTGTTGGTAAAATTTTATTTCAATTGTTTGTGCTACATGTGCTCACATACGAATTTAGGTCATAGTGTAAAATATATTTATTCCTGTGTCTTGTGGCAAAAAGTGTGAACATTCCTGTTGTACAGTATAATGTTGAATTGTTTAGTCCTTCCTTCCACCATGTAAATTGTCAAAGTCCGCATGATTTATTTGATTAATTTTAAAAAGCTCTCCATCCCTCTCCTAGTCCTTTACTTCTTTCTTGGCCCATTTCTAACTACCCAAACTGATGTATATGCTTTCCATCTCTCCTGTCGATCCATTGTGTACCCAGTTGCCACACCAATCTTTCTAAAATACTTGTCATATTATGTCATTTTCTTTTCCCAAAAGATACAATAATCCTCTATCCATTTACTTAAATGTTTTCATAGCAAATGATGGTTGAGCACTCAGAAAATTAAGCCCAAAGTCTCTGTTTAGTCCTGCATCTTCTTAACACAATCTTTCCAACTTTATCAATTGTAATTGCACCACAGATGCTCCGTGGATCATTTTAACTGTTCTCACTCTTTCCAGAATATCTGCATTGTCATTCCTTTATACCTTTGCCCACATTATTCCCTATTTACTTGGACTCCTCATTCCTTAAGGGCATGCTTTTATACCCATTTCAGCTGGACAAAATTAGTGCCTCCTCTGGACCTACATATTACTCCAGCCATGTGGGACTGGTGATTGGTGGACACATTCTGTCTGGCATTACATTAATTGGGTTTATTTACTTTTCAGGATTATAAACTCTTGAGAGACAGGTCATTTCTCGTTTATGCATGCAATGTAAATACTGCCTTGAGCATGGAAGATGGTTAGTAAACCAGCAAAATAAGTGAAAAAATACTGAATTCATAACACAGGTTGCCATCTTTCTTTCACTTAAGCAGAATGGAATTATATAGTTCAGCAAAGTATTTTTCCATTAATTTTCTCAGTATGATTGGCAGCATGAGACAGATTGGAACACAGGGAGGAGCACTGGGCTAAGAATCTGAAGACCACAACATGAGGGTTGGCTGTGTTACCAGAAAATTCTACAACCTTTCATGTTCCATGTGCTCTCTCTGGTTGTTTTGGCTTAAGGCCCCACTCCTATAAAAATATAATATAGTGCTAATCGAGTTAACTTAATGTTTCTTCTAACTCTAAAAACATTTAATCCAATATTATTTAATGTGTCACTTTCATTCATTCAGCAAATACTGATTGAATCCTCACTGAGGAGACATGCATGAAGAAGATCATGTGCTTTCATGTACCTGACATTATAGTAGTGAAGATAAACAATAAACAAATATATTATAATATACGTTATAAGGTAAAGTGCTAAAATAAAGATAGAACAGGGGAAAGAGATAGAAATTGGCATGGTAAGTCTCTCGGAGTATGTGACATTTTAGTAGAAGTCTGTATGTGGTTAAATATCTAGGAGAAAGGACAAACCAGGCCAAGGGACCTGCTATGCAAAAGCCAGGATATGCTTTGGGGAAACAAAATGAAAGCCAATGTGAACAAGAGATTGAGCAGTAGCAGCTGAAGTCAGAGCGGTAGTCAGAAGTTCTATCATATGGAGCCTTTTCATGAGATATTATTTTAATCACTATGGGAAGCCAATAGAAGATTTTTAATAGAGTAGGGACATAATATACCTTGCATTTCAAAATTACCACTCTGACTGCTGTGTAGAGAATAGATAGCAAGAGTGGAGTCAAGGGCACATTAGGAAGCTATTACAGTTTTCTTCAAAAGATAATGATTTATGTATTTATGTTTGGACACTAGGTTTTTATTTTAAAATTTTAAGTTTGAAAACAAAAGTTTTATATATTGATGGTAGGCAATGTGATGTTTTGGCATATGTCTACATTGCGGAATGATTAAATCAAGCAAATTTAACATATCCAACACCTCATATCCTAATTTTTTATGAATACTTGAAATCTCTCCGCAATTTTAAGTAGACAGTACATTATTTCTAATTATAGTCACCACGCTCTACAATAGATATCCAGTTATTTCTCGTATCTAACTGAAACTTTGTATACATTAACCAACAAGGAGGTGATTGATTAGAAGAATGGCACTGGAGATGGAGAGAAATAGAATTAGGATATAACTCGGAGGGAGAATAGACCATATTTGTTTTCTAATGGAATGGATATAATAGGAGCAAAAAAAAGAAAGAGAGAGTTAAGGATGACAGACTTCTTACTCAACTGAGTCATTTGTTGATAGTACAGTTCAAGAGTTGAGGCTGGCATTTGAATGAAGAATTCAGTTTGTTACACAAATTTAAAATATGTACTTGATATTTAAATGGATAAATAAAAGATGTAGTCATTTATATGAGCATGAACTTTGGAGAGAATCCACAGCTGGACATATAATTTTGAGGGTCATCACTAAAGGTATTTATAGCCTTGCTAAAAAATGGATCATCTAGGATATCATGTTGGCTAGGAAACACATAGGAAGAACTTCAACATTTTTAGATTGGGTAAGAGAAAATTCAACAAGAGAAAGAGTGATCAATGAGGTAGGAAAACACCTGAAGTATGAGGTCACAGAGGCTAAGCAAAAGTACTGTTTTGATTTGGAGGAAGTGATTCATTCTAGCAAGTGCTGCTGAGTTTGAATGAAGTTGAGTATCAGGAATAGATCATCATATTTGGGAGCATCATAAGTCACTGACAACCCTGGGGAAAGTTAGTTTTTGTAGAGAAAAGCAGCTTAACAAGAGTGAGTTGAAGAGAAACAATGAAATGAAAAAGGGGAAATGGAAATGAGTCTCTACTGAGAAATTTTTGTCAGAAGGAGAAATGGGGAGTAGCTGAAGCGAGGCATACAGTATCAAAGAAGCTTTTTATATGAAGATAAATTATAATACAGATATAATTCCTAGAAATAGTTGAGAATTAGAGGGAGTCCTAATGTTCTCGTGTACATGCTAGATCTATTTTTAAGCTTTCTTGAGGTATAATTGATACATTAAAATTGTACATATTAGGTTTATACGTTTTGATGGGTTTGTACATATGAACACACCTGTGAATACACCATGTCAACATCAACATATTCATCGTCTCCAAAAACTTCCCTGTGTTGCTAAAAGGGGAGAGTTCCAGTTATATAAGATAAACAACTTCTAGAAATCCTTTGTACATCATAGTACCTATAATTAATAATGTGGTATTGTGTCCTTTAAAATGTTAAGAGAATAAAAATCACATTAAATATTCTTACCATAAACAAACACACACACAATAGATCTATTTTAATATCTTTATGCCTTTAGCATTGCCACTAAAAACTTTCATCTTTGAGCAATAGTTTTTCTTTATTTTTATTTTACTTTTTCTTCCCTCTCTCCTTCCTCTTTCTTCCCACTCTGTTCCTTGTATGTATCTATGTCTCTTTCTGTGAATCGGGAAAAAAGGCCCAAGATCCCAAATTCCCATTATGAAAGTCTTTGTTGCTTTTTTTTTTTTTTTTTTTTGTGGTGCTGGGGATCGAACTCAGGCCCTTGTGCTTGCAAGGCAAGCACTCTAATCACTGAGCTAAATCCCCAGCCCCATTTGTTGCTTTTTCAAATGCTGAGAATTCCTCCCTGAATGGAAATTCTTCCCCAACCTATTACGAAGACACTCAATTTATGAAAAAACACAAGCTATAAACTACTGTTGCGGAATAATAAGATTGAGCCTTTGCTATGGCTCATATTCTAAACTGGAGAATAAATAATTTACTTTGTAAAGTTAGAGAAAATTCATAAAGGCCTAGGATACAAAATTAAATGGGAGACCTGTAAGGGATCTCTGCTGTGGCTACCAAGTTATTCTTTCTCCTCTTCCTCTCCCATTATCATTGTATGTGTTGACCAATGGGAAAATGATTTTTTTTTTTTACATTCCAGAGTTCTTCTTACAATTTTGAATATTTTTCTTTCTTTGAGCTATTAGACAACATTCCTTCTGATTACAAATGTTTAATTCTTAACCCTTCAATTACAACAACTTCGGGTGGAATTAAAGGATTTCAAGTGTAGTTCAAGGATATCCCACATGCCATTTTTCTAGATTCACAAAGTTTGTCACACAGAATTACAATTTTGTTTTTTACATTTTGCTTTGAATTTTTCATTACTGATTTCTCTAAGACAATTATCTAATTTATAACATGCATTATATTAAATTACATAATTATATGTTTTCTGAACAATGTGAGAATAAGTTGGAAGTATTATGCCCTTTTACCATACATACTTTAATGTGTATTTCTTAAGAATATGGGTATTCTTTTATCAATATACTGCTATCAAATCTAGAGACTTACCTTCATCTGATCTGCAGTTTGTACTTAAATGTATGTAATTGTCGTTATCATGTGCTTTATAGCTGTTTTTCCCAGTACAGGATGAAGTTCAAAATCACACATTGAATTTAGCTCTTATACTTATTTTGCCTTCTTTAATCTGAAACAGCTTTTGAGACTGTGTTCCTTGAACTTGGTAGTTTTGTAAAGTATTGAACAACCATTTGGTAGAATGCCCCTCAGTTTGGGATTTTCTAATTTTTCATTCTAATTGAGTTCAGGTTATTATGTCTTTCAGAGAAATGCCAATTAAATAGAGGTCATACTCCTTTTCAGTGCATTTTATTAGCTTTGCTATTAGATATAGATATATTCCTAATTATTATGTCTCCTTAATTGATTGTTTTGTCATCATGAAATCTCTATTTCTGGCAATACTGTTTGGTAGTATATTCTTTCAGTATAGCTCTTCTGATTTTTGTTACTTTTTAGTTTTCCTGTTGTTTTATTTCCAACTTATTTGTGCTTTTATATTTAAAATGCATCTCCTATAGAAAACACATAGTTGTTTCTTGCCTTTTATCCAGTTTGACAAATTTTTCGTGTGTGTATGTGGCGCTGGGGATTGAATCTAGGGCTTTATACATGTTGACAAGCATTTTACCACTGAAGTATGCCCCCAGCCCCATCTGTGTTTTCGTTATGTTAGTAATTTCATTCTTTCCTTTGGGAAAATCATTTTATCAGTATTCTATTTTAGTTTTTTTATGGCCATGGGATTGTACATCTTCACATTCTTTTTAGATTCTGTAGGGGTTATGATATGTAACTATTTTATCTAAGCTACTTAAAATTTTACTTTTTATAAAATATAGCAGCTTTCTTAGAGTGTATTTTAGTTTACCTTCCATCAGCCTTTGTGAACGATTTTATGTATCATATATATGCATTTATGTTGAGATTTATATTTTATTTATTCACATTTTATGTCTAATACAAAGGTATAATTTTTAAGCTTTAAAAGTAAGAGCTAAGAGGCAAATTCAAATAAATATACAGGCAGTGTGAAAAAGTGACAAGTAATAAAATTATAGCTACAGTGAGATAGAAAAGTTGTGAAAAACAGACATAAGAACTAAAAATTAATAGCCTGTTGAGCTCATATAGTGTTGAGAAAAACTCTAAGACTCTAAGGTCATATGTAGTATGCAACATAATTCAGTAATTGTTATTCTTAATGATATTGTAGATACAAAAATGTTAATTTTTTTTTTAAATTCCACATGCTTTCATTTTGGAAATAATAAAGAGCAAAATAAAAGATCAATAAAATGAATATTTTAAAAAATTAATGAGTAAATATAGTTTCCCAAGACAGGTGAGTATAAAATAATATTTTAGAAAGCCTCAATTCCAAAGCTTTCTCTGACACTTAGGAGAAAATTGTGTTCCTTGCTAATTCATGATAATTCACTAATTACTGTTAATCCGTGCATGTCGATACATGCATGTTTAAATAGAGGAGCTATGTGTGTTAAGATTAATTTGTGTGACATTATTCCAAAGAAAATTAGGCAAAGGAGATACCAATTCAAATGTCTGTTCTACTGGTCGTGATCATCAGGAGTAAATGATCTTTTATTTGTATACATCTCTTAAACACCCTCTTTGTAAAATGACCACTGAACCTTAGTTATTTCATTAATAACTGGCTCAAGTGGGAAACAAAAACATTACTTCAGGTCAGAACAAGACAACTTGATCCTAGTTGGAAATAGATGGGCAAGGTCATGATAGTCCTTCTAAGAAAAAAAGTGAAATGAAATCCACAATTCAGCTGAGGCAGCAAACTGAATTGTATTCTTTTATTAGACATATACATTATCTAATTCAATATCTAGAGGCTTAAGAATCAATTAAAGATGCCTCTGAGTTATATGTTGCTGTATCCAAAATGTCAGTGGTTCAGAATAGTTTCATTATGGAAAAAAGCTCTTTAATTTCCAATCCCAAGTATAGTCAGATAACTTATGACCTAGCATTGTTCCTTGAGACAAGTTACTGCTTGTTCTGTGTTGAGAAATCTGTTTGGATAGAATAACATTTCCTGAAGTTATGTAGCAATGCACATGAGGAAGTCTTAGGGATAATATGAAATCTTTAAGTTTTTAAAAGTATGCTTATTACTTTAAGACCTGTACAGATACTTTCAGATTTTTATATACATGGTGTATAGTTAAGATAAAAAGCAACTTTGCATTATGTCACAATTACTTTTCATAATGAGAGCACTTAGTATCTACCCTGTAAGGTAATGGATATGTTAATTAGCTTATTAGCCATTCTGAAATGTATGTATGTGTATATATATATATATATATATATATATATGTTTTTTCAAGTTATGTTGTATACAATACATGTATGTATAATTTTATTTGTTAGTTTTAAAAAGAAAATAAAATACTAACAAGGGCAATTTTAGACCTTTGTTTTTTTCTCATAGCCCCAACATATTTTTCATAGATTGAAAACACAATTTCTTATTGAAGGAACAAGAGAGTAAAATGAGGAGAGACCTTCATGTCCACCAAAGTACTTGACTTTGGAATATGTTTTCATTCTAATATTGTTTGAATTCAGACTTCAAGCATTCCAAGAATTCAACATAAAGTTGTTCAGTGCGCCAGCCTGATCCAGTACACAATAACTTCTGAGAACCGAAGGGCTCTTTCTTTCTGTGTTTTTCTCCCAGAACCTGTCCACGGTGAACTCTCTGAAGTCAGAACTTCTCTGGAAGATTTCAGAGATTTTGCTTAGGACTTTCAAACTTTACAGTAACTAGTGATGTGATATTTTAACAGCTAAAGTAATTAAGTAGGGTGCACTCAATATTCTCTATCAATAAACAGAAAACCAGAGGGTCAGATATGATTTCAGGGATCAGAATAACTTTGACAGAAATAGATCAATATCAGGACTTGGTCTTATTCATCTTTGAACCACATTTCTTCACTTGGTAGAACACAAAGAGAAATGAGAGTTCCGAAGTCTATTAATTCATATTGGTAAGAACATTTACTGTTAGATTCCTATGCTCATGGTGGGGGGGGGGGATGTATGTCTCACTCTTTCCACAATTTGTGGAAATAATAAATTCCGTGTCAAGTAGGGGACAACTAGAGATACCTACCAGTGATATTCCATTTTTCTCAACTGTTGTTTACACAAAATAAGGCACTTAATAAATTTCAAGAATGATCTTCCTTAGGGGAAGAGGAGTTGAAGGGAGGGGAGGGAAAAGGAAAAAAGAAGAATCAAAATATATAATGTACAGGTACAAAATCCATATGATGAATGTTATTATCATTATGTATATCTAAAAATGTACCAATAAAATTAATTTTAAAAAAGAATGATCTTCCTTAAAAGCCTCAATAGTCATTCTTTTGCAGTGATTTTTACAGATTATTTTTCAGGACTTGTGAGTCCAGATGATTTAACATGAAATTTAATAACCTAAATGCTTTATTACTTCTCAACATTTAAGTAAATGTATTCATAGTGTGCAGGAGTTGGAGAGTGGAGAGGTGGGTAGACCTAGAGTTCAACAAACATTTGCATTTTCAGTGCTATGCTTTAGTAGAAAACCCTTTGGCAGTGAATGTGTATTCTGGCAGCAGAAAGGATTGTGTACCGTAACATTTACAGATGCATATTTTAGCCCAAGTACATTCTAATCAAAACCTGTGTGAAGCATCGTGCCTTCCTTTATCTGAAATGCCCAGTGAATGAGTTCTCTGAATATAATGAATCATAATCTTTCATGAATCACATCTGTTTGAAAGGCTTTCTGATCTCAATTAGCTCTTCTTCAATTTAAAAAAGTTAAATGCCACAACAAATATCTTTATGGCAAAGTGGAATGTTTCTTCTGACACCATCTCTTTTAGTGGCTTCTTCCAAGATCAAGGTTCGCCCATTTTGCTCCTATTTGCTTGAAAAAAGTCACCAATATATGTAATATTTGGAGTAAAATTATTCACTGTGGATATGTCCAATCTGCAGCCCATAGGTCACTTACCCTCTTTAATGCTTTAATAACAAATAATTTTAAAAGAAATTATGTTATTTATATACACTAACTATATATTTTATATGTGGCCTAAGATAATTCTTCATTCATTTTTTGCAAGGAAAGCCAGAAGGATATTTCCAGGGAGGATGATTAGCTTGACTATCTGGGCTTTGGAAATAATTATTCTTTGTAAACGTGATTATTCATGATTATTCATGGTAGGAATAGAAAAATTACACAGGCTAAACAAGATCTTTTGGGTCGCACTGCAAACTAGAGGCTAATAGATCCTTTCTTCAAAGAAATCTGGTTTGATTTTTGACTTACTAGGTCATTCTTCATTCTTTTTTTATTACTTTAATCTCCCACCTAATTCCCTCAAAGGATTGAGCCAATTTACGAAAATACACAAAACATTTGGAAATGAGGAAAAAGGAAACTAAAGGTTGTTACCAGAGTCCTAGGCTGGTAAGGGGGACTTATTGCAGGGTGGGAGGATTGTTACCAGATGGAGCGTCCTGTGGGGCTTCTTTCCAGGTTCTTGGTTTCCTGATAAACAGTTGGATAAGACACACAGAAAAGGCAGTGAAAGTGTATACTTATTAAAGGCGGAAAAGTATGCTCTGCAGAGTGGGAGTGGGCTGGTGAAAAGGCTCACTGCAACCTGAGGATAGGGGAAAAGGATCTTTTATTTCAAAACAGAGTCTAAATCTCTCCCAGAGAGTTGTCCTGGACGTTTGACACCTCAGGCTAAGTCATGTCCCTTATGTTAACTGTGCATGTATTTTTCCATAATTAATTCACACAGATACAACCCACATGGGTGAGTAGATAATGAGTTTGTCCATGGCCAAAGGTTACTTTTGGACACTTTGAGGTGTTTCTTCTGCACCTGTGGCTAAATTGGTGATTTCCCCAAGAACTGATTTATGGGTGGCTACTTTGACTGTGGATATTGTCTGGGAGTTAGAGAGGTGGGACAATAGGCGAGACCTTACAGATTGATGGGGAGATGGTCCCTAGCTCATGATTCATTGGAAGACTTGTCCTAGCTGTGCTACCTACTCTTCTAGGATGGCCTTCAATGGGCCAGGTCTGACCATTTGCTGCAAAAAGCATCAAACAGAAAAAAATCAATGGGGAAGTAGGAAAGGAAATTATTCAGTATAGCTATAGTAAGCAAAAGACCTGGGAACCACACTTCCCTCAGCTCTGTCTGCTGAGAGCTAACAAGAGTGCTGCAGTTATGTAGGGGAAGGAATAAAAGTGGGGATAAGAATTATCCGTAATTAAGAAGACTTGATCAAATTGTGATCTGGCTAATCAGAATTTCAGGATCAGCCATGCAAAGCCTTGTCAGTGATAAGAAAATTTTTGCTTCCTGGGAATAGCTTTAGGATTAGGGCGTTGACTAGAGACTTTAGACACTTCATTGGTAGTCTGGAATATTGTCATACCCAGAAGCTGACCATTCGTTCATTATGATGTCCTTGAAAATCTTACCTTAGTTATTATTATCTTGGTGCCTTCAGCCTTGAAGGGGAGGATTACTAGCTTTAGATGAATGCTCCTTAAGTGATTAACTTGTCTACCTGAAGAGTTGAGCAGGAATCTGACCCAAAGTTGCCAAGCCTTTATCCTGTCATTAGTTACCCACCGGGACATCTGCAGGCCCATGCTGAGAGTCAGTACTTTTAGCAAAAGTAGCCTCTAAGTCCCTGTTAGTCCCTGCAACATTTCAGTAGCCAGTTTAATATAGGATGAGCATGGTAAATTATTTTAGTGATAATGGAAATTGAAACTGAAGCAACAGCACAAACTTACAGGCAAAGACTCTAATTGAGAAGGGAGAGAAAATAGGAAAGAAGCTTCAGCCTGAGAAGACTGAGGGGAAAAAGGTATGACAAAGATCCAACGTGCCTGCTCAAAAAAGGATGAGATTAGTTATCATGGGCTAGGGTGCAGTAACTTTCCATTGGGTCACAAATAAGACTTTTTTGGGATAATTCTTCATATTTTATGGGGTTTATTCCTGGCCTAAGATAGGGATCTGTGAGTATTTCATAATATGCCCCTGCTTTTACAGCATACTAGTCCTTAAAATGATAAAGGAAAGGGATATGGAAAGTTTCATTCCATTTATTCTTAGTTTGGGAGGATAGGGAAAAAGATGTCTCCACCCTTTTTGGGCAACCAGTCATCAACCAAGGTCCAAGAATCCATATTTCAGGTCAAGCGAGTATGCCTGTCCTATTTCCATTTTATTATTGTACTCTAAGGAAAAATATCTGTCTCTCTTGAAAAGTAGGAAAAGAAGTCAGGAAAGTGAAAGGCTGTCCATTTAATTTTTAGAATTTTCAAATGAGAGTATTTGTTGGAACAAAAATAATTTAGCAGAAAACAGGTAAATTAACATTTTCTTCTTCCCACCTTCTAATCTTGATGTGCCTATTGAGAGGACGTTGACTGATTGGAAATTGCTCATAACCAAAATAACAATTTGAATTTCAGCCAAGATATATGTACTCCTACCTATTTGTGGGCCTAGAAAGTCTAATTGAATAATGATGAATGTTAGTCCCTGGTTAAGAATGATACCCTTGTTCTATGTGGCTTTGGCCATGTAAACCAGCCTGAGCCATCAAAAAGAGAAATATTTGACCTTAGAGGAAAAGCATTCCCCCTGAAAGAGGCAACAAAATTTTCTCAGTTCTTGCAGGCTGATTTAATATTAAGTAAAAGCAATTTTGAAAAGATAGTTTTCCAAATATCTTTGGGCCTCAGGAAATTTGTGTTTGCTTTTCTCTCACCCTGGAGTACCCTTGTAACTTGTACCCATGTAGTTAAGTTAGATCCCTCAAAATCTTCAATTCTTTACTTATATTTTTTTTCAATGAGGTCTTGCTTGACTATCTTATTTAAAATGGCACTAGCTGGTTGTACAGCTCAGTGGAAGGGAGTGTGCTTAACAAGAATATTCTTGTCTCAAACACTGAATATTCTTCAAAAAGTACATCTCCTTTCTAAAGTACAAACATGGTTAATTATTTATGTGACACTTACCACCTTTTAACATTGAATCTAATTTACTTTCTTATTTTGCTTATCAGCGACCTTTCCCACTAGAATATAAGTGCCATGTGTGTGGATAGCTTTCAGTACTTTTTAATATATGAGAGGAAATTCACATACCCTAGAATAAAGCATTTCAAAATAAATGGTTCAGTAGGTTTTAGTAGATTCACAATATTGTGTAAATATTACTTCTGTCTAGTTCCAAAACAGTTTCTTCACCACAAAAGGAAACCTCATGCTTATTAAGCAGTCATTCTCCATCCCCTTCTTCCTGTAGTCCCTGGCAACTGGTAATTTGTTTACTGCTCTGCATTTGATTCTGCTATATGCTATTTGATGAGGCTGGCGAAAAGCAGATGGAACCGACACTGGGCAAATTAGCCTAGTGGAATAACAAGGGTATTCAAAATAAATATAGATGATAATGGGCTATTAGGCAAAAATCAGCTTGCTAATCAATGAAAAAAGGCGTGAAATGAATGATGGCTAAGACTATACTCATTAGTTATCTGGCTTTAACATGAAAAATGAAGCAAAGATTTATAAACAATTTGATTGTAATGAAGGCATTACAAAAACCATTATTGATGAAACCAGACAGGAAAAAAAGATGTCAGGAAATTTGAGTAACTAGATGTGGAAGATTTCCCGCTGAAGGAGAAAAAAGTTGGTTAGAATATGGTACAAAGAGTACTGTATTGTTTAAAATGAAATCTTGATAAAGACAAATCAGAGAAAAAATGAATAAACACCCTCATAAGAAGGAAATTCAAATTAATCCACATGCAAATGTTTGGGCTTGTTTGTTGTGAGGTCAACATTGGTGGTAGGGACAAAGGGTATAAGCTGGAGGAGCCACTTAATGCCAGATTAAACCTAGTTTTGCCTTCTCTGCTTGTGCAGGGGCCATGCTAATCTTCTCTGTATCATTCCAATTTTAGTATATGTGCTGCCGAAGCGAGCACATTGCCTTCTCTGTTAAGTGGCAGAGTTCACCTTCTACTGCTCAGTGCCTTTTGAGCCTTCTGAAATTAGTCACACTGGAAACACTGGGATGGGAGAACCCTGGTTTAAGCATTTAATTATATATATATATATAATATATAAAATTTTGTTTGTTTGTTTTTTGAGACAGTATCTTGCTGTGTAGTACAGGCTGGCCTCAAGCTCATGGCAACCCTATTGCCTCAGCCTCCCAAGTGCTGAGATTACAGGAGTGCGCCACGTTTAGTTAAACAACAAAATATCTGTAAATCCAGTCTTGAAATAACTGGATTAGGAATCACTAGAGGATCTAATCTGGGCCTCATCAATCATAAACGTGATGATTTCAGGCTACTAATTTACCCTTTCTAATCTGATTTTTCTCATGTCACTCTGCCTATCTCACAGTAATGTTTTTAAAGTTAGATCTGAACTGAATGTTGAAAAACAATTTTAAATGCAATTTGGCAAATTTTAGTTTGAATATTTGCAAATAACTATTAGGCCTATAAAAATAAGGAAAAAATTCCTCTGGGCTCTAAATACATTTATTTATTGATTGATTAAATATTTTTTTATTAGTACTTGCAGTTTACAATCTTCTTGGGGAGTGGTTACATGTACATATTACAGTTTGGTTTTGTTTTTGTGTGTGTGTGTGTGAAGTTACAATAACACAAGACTTGTTTTTAATGTTACATTTTAGATGTACATAGTGATAACATTCATCATAGGGGATTTGTACCTGTACATGATACATCTTGCTGCTTCTTTTTTTCCTGTTCCCCTCCCCCCTTCACACCCTCCTCCCGCCTTCTTTACAAAAGCTTCGTTTCCATTTTTTCCTTCCATTTCTTATTTCTCTTGTCCTCTATTCCTTTCCCCCTCCCCCTCCTTTGTTCCCTTTCCCATTAGGACATTTTCATCCCTTTCCCAATGTAATACATTTTAGTCTTTATGTACACTTTCAGTTTCTCACACCAGAGAAACAATCGATTTATTTCACTTAAGAGTATGGTCTCAAGATGCATCCATTTACCTAGGAATATCCAAGCTTATCATTCTTTATGGCAGAGTAGTACTCCATTGTATAAAAAAACACCACATTTTCTTTATCCATTCCGCGGTTGATGGGCGTTTGGGCTGTTTCCAACATTTAGCTATTACTCACTGTGCCACTATAAACATGGGTGTGCATATATCGCTGCAGTATGATGCTTTTAATTCTTTTGGGAAGATACCAAGAAGGGGAATAGCTGGGTCAAATGGAATCTCTAGTCCTAGTTCCCTGAGGAATTTCCACACTGATTTCCATAGCGGTTGCACCAGTCTACACTCCCACCAACAGTGGAGAAGGGTTCCTTTTTCTCCACAGCCCCTCCAGCATTTGTTATTGGCTGATTTGTTGATAATAGCCATTCTTTCTGGAGTGAGATGGAATCTCAGAGTTGTTTTAATTTGCATCTTTTGAATGACCAGTGATGTTGAACTTTTTTCATGTGTTTATTTGCTATTTCTACTTCTTCATCTGAGAAGTGTCTATTCATTTCAGTTGCCTACTTTTGGATTGGGTCTTTAAATTTGGGGGGTCTGATTTTTTTGAATTCTTTATATATTCAAGATGTTATTTATATATATATATATTTGTATTTTTCCATATTTCCCTTTCCCCTTTCTTTCCTTTTTCCTTCCTTATTTTCCCCCTTCACCCTTTCTATTTCTCCTCTCCTTTGAATATTATCTTCCTTTTATATAATATATATAAATAAACCTGCTGTAAATAGGGAAGGGGGGAGCAGAAGTGAGGGGGGGAAAGGGGGGGAAACCAAGATGTATCATGTACAGGTACAAAATAACTATGATGAATGTGATCACTATGTATACAGTGTACCAATACATGTTCTTGGAAAAAAAAAAAAGATGTTAGTTCTTTGTAGGAGGAATACAGCTTGTTTTGTTTTTTTTTTAACCCCTTTCCCCTTCCAGCCACCTCTCCCCCCTCCTCCGGTTCTCCATCCCCATTTTTATACTTGATATTATTTATCATATCATGGCATATAATGTTTACATTTATTGGGGTTTTTAAGTTCCCATACATAGCACATCTTTATTCTTCTTATTTCCCTTTCCCCTCCACCTCACCCCTCACCCTTGGTCCCTTGGACCATTTCCCTATTGCAAGAGATCTAGCCTGTTGTCCCTTTCTATCCATCCTTTATTATTTTATTTGTTTGTACTTTTCCTCACTCAAATGAGAAATATCCTATAGTATTTAAGCTTGCGTATCTGGTTTATTTCACTCAACATTATATTTTCCAGGTATGTCCATTTTCTTACAAATGTCTCAAATTTACAAATAACTATTAGGTCTGTAAAAATAAGTTAAAAAATTTCCTCTGGGATGTAAATATATTTATTTATTTAATTCTAAACACTTAGGAATTGGGGATTTAGCTCAGTAGTAGAGCACTTGCCTAGCAAGTGCAATGCCCTGAATTAGATTCCCAGCACCCCCAAAATTTATTTTTATTATTACAGGTTAGCAGTACATAATGATACAACCCAGGCACATTTATCTATCTGATCTTTTGACAAAGGGCTAAAAATATATGCCTCTTTTACAAATGGTGCTGAAGAAACTGGCTATGGACATGCAAGAGATTGACGCTGGACCCATTTCTCTCACTATGTACTAAATTAAAATCAAAATGGACCAAAGATCTAAATGTTAAAACAGACGCACTTAATTCACTGGAAGATAAAATAGGTAAAATTCTTGAAGACGTAGGCTTAGGCAAATGCTTTTTGAACAGATCTCCAATTTCATGAGAAAAAGCACCAAAAATCAACAGAAGAAAAAGCATGAGAAATCAAAAGTCAAATTCTAAAGCCTCTGTACAGCAAAGGAAACAACCCACAGAGTGAAGAAACAACCTACAGAATGGGAAAAAATTTTGCTAGCTATTCCTTGGACAGAAAACTAATATCTGGAACATATAAAGAATTAAAAAACAAAACAAAACAAAACAAAACAGCCTCCCAAAAGAAAAGACTCAATCAAAAAATGGTCCACTGAAATGAATAGACACTTCACAGAAGAAGCAAAATTGGCCAAACATGAAAAAATGTTCAGCATCTCTGCCATTAGAGAAATGCAAATTAAAACAACACTGTGACTCCATCTTGCTCCAGAAAGAATTGCTATCATCAGGAAATCAGACAATAACAAATGTGGGAGAGGCTTCAGGGAAAAAGGGAAACCTACATTGCTAGTGAAACATTTGTTAAGGGTTTAATCTCTGGCATTAAATTCCTCTATAAATTGTAGTCTCTAATAGTTCAAACTGGGGTTTTGATGAGGTTTGCAAATATTTGAAAAAGATGCAGGTTATTATTATCAATTTGCACAGGTTTTCTACTTGTTCTGCTCTGAGAGTCTCACTTATTTTCTCTTAAAGCCCTCAGCAGCTTCTTACATCCTTCAATTCATTCCTCAAGTCATGGCAGTTTTTTTTAATCTGTATTTTTAAGACTGCAAAGCGGCTAAAGCATGGTTGAGAAATTGCAAATCTTTTTTTTTTTATTATTGGAATCCACATTTGGGAGAAGAGTATCCTTATAAGAGATTAATCTGGGAGGTAAGCATAAGCAAGATCATGATTAAGGAGGTTTGTTTTTCCTCTTCTTTCCATTCTTTTCCAAATTTTGTTTGAGGGTTTGTCTAATTAAATTATTAGGCAGATATCATGAAGCCAGATGTTTTCACACCCTGGTTCCACACACTATTCACCAGATCTGGCACCATTCAACTTCTGGCTCTTCCCCAAAGTACAAACGACCATGAAAGGTAAACATTTTGAATGAAATCAGAACATGTCATCAGCCATGACAGCACAACTAAAGATTGTCATGAAGTAGACCTTGCAGAACTGCTTCAGAAAGTGGCTAGAATGATGGGATAAATGTGTTCAAAGTGAGGGGAATATTTTGAGGGAAATTAATGACACTAGGTCTTTTACTATAATAATTTTTTAAATGTAAACATTCATCATATGTGTTAATCACAACTTCTACAATGTAATGTTTTGACATCTGTGGAGACTGGGAAATGACTGCTGCATAGTGGTAATTAATATACCTATCACTTAGCATAGTCTACAATATAGTATTATTAGCTATAGTCACCACGTTGTACATTACATCCAAGATTTATGCATTGTGTATAATATAACCTCTTACCTTTTGTTCACCATTTCCCCCACCTTTTGAAGAGCCCACTTTTAGAATATTAATGAACATCAATAATTCTTTACATCCCTATAGCCACCTTGAAAATGAGGTTTAGGAAGGGAAAAAGTGGCTAAAAAGCCTCCTATTTTCAGTCTCTTTAAAAAAAAAAAAGTCCAAAATCATGTCTGGTCTACATTCATTCCAATGAAACAAATCTGTCTTCAACAGCCCTCTTTACTGAACAGGAGTTTTTTGAAGTATTGTTCCTTTTTATTTTTTTCCGCATGAAAATGAAAACATCAATATAAGTTATAAAATGTGAGGATATGACAGAACTAATTTTGTGAGGTAATTACTGTAATTTCCATTTCATAGAAGACAAAACTTGAGCTTTGTAAAGTTAAACAACTTCCCTGTAGTCATACATAGGATATTAGATTTGTGATTCAAAGGATGCACATTTTATTACTAAGTACTAAGTATTTTATAGATTACTATATGGTGAGCACCTTTTGGTCACTGTGAGGAATGTGTCTCTGACCTGCAGGAGTTTTCTATTAGAAAGCTATACATGATCCTCTAAAAGGAGTAGTCAGGTTATATGTTACAGCTAATAAGTACTATAAAAATAAATAGAAGGAAGGTATCACTGATGTTGGTTCACTCAGATGAGGTTTTTGGAGGAGATGGGACCTGATCCAGGACTCAAAGGAAAATGTAAATAAATTATTTCCAGCTAGGAGCAGGAAAGGGGGTTATTCCAAGAAGAGTCAGGAATACAGTGAAGGTGCAAAGAAAGAATAAATACAGTATAGCTGAAAGGATTCTGACATGATACAGTACCAGGGTCATTGCAGAGAGCAGTGGCATAAGCTCCAGTGGGACAGGGTAAAACTAAGCAGGTAGAAAACTAGAGCACATCAGCCAGGCACAGTGGCCCATGCCTGTGATCCCAGCACTTGGGAGGCTGAGGCAGGATAGCCGTGAATTTGAGCCAGTGTGGGCTACATAGTGAGTTCAAATTTAGCCTGAATTGTGGAGTGAGACCCTAAGAAAAAAAAAAAGAAAGAAAGAAAAGAAAAAGAAAACTTGAATGCCAACCTCAGCAGTTTCTATCTGCCTTAGAATTATTTATTGAATAAGCAAATTTCTGCTTATTCCAAGCACTGTAACTATTATTATCCATCAAGCACAGCACGAGATGTATCTGCTTTCCAGAATGCTATTATATTTTATGTTTGTAAGGGGAAGTGTGAAAAGACAAGCCCAGGTATCCAAAGGGAATCAGAGATGTTGCTTTCAGTGCAATACAAGATTCCACTGAGACTGCTGGGGTTTCATGCCCATCAGCTCAGAGGTGCAGCATTTAATATTTCACATTATATTCTTTTTTTCCCTCCTTTGTCTAATGGACCTGTTTCCTTCAATGATCTGCCAATTCTAGCAGCTCCAGCTGTTGCTGTCACACTTAATAAGGACTTTGTGGAGCTTAGATATTATGCTGCTGTACCAACTTTCCCACAGCCCAGCAAAGGAGCTTGAGATGAGCTGTTCTTTCTGTTTTGGCTGATGTTTAGATTTTAATCTGACAAAGATTCCAGGTTGACCTGAAACTTAGTGTGCAATGGGTGAGAGGGTAAGAATCAGTAAGATGAGCTCCCACTAATGCCACAGCAAGATCATACACAAATTGCTTGTCAAGTTGCATGAAATGATCGAAGCTAGTGCAAAACTCCCAAGGTATTGAATATCAGTGCCTCTATTTGCAAAGTAAAGCATCTGAACTGTGCCTGAACTGAAGCATTAGGCAGTAGTTCTAGGAAATTTAGCTCAAGATTGGGAACATCATAACTTTGGCATTATTGGCATTCATATGGCTATTTGCACCCATTGTGATGGGAATGTGTTCATGAAAGAAGCAATATGATTTTGAAAAGTGCCATGACTGGAACTCCACTGTGTATAAACACCACATTTTATTTATCTATTCATCTCTTGATGGTAAACTTGAGTCACTTGTAGGAAAATGGATGCCCCTTGTGACCATAATGTTAAATGAAATACATCAGACATATGAGCTTAAATATTGCATAGTTTCTCTTAAATGAGAAAATAAAAATATAAATAAAGAGCAAATAAAAGAACGGTAATAGGAAATAGGGAAATAGATCTTTTGATAAAGGGAAGAGGAACAAGAGATGGAAGGAGGGGAGGGGATGAAGGTGAAAACAGAGTTAAAATGTGTTGTGTACATGTGCAAAATCCCCAAGAGGAATGTCATCATTATGTACTATAAACATGTACTAATAAAAAAAATTAAAATTAAAAAAGACCCAAACATCAAAAAAGAAAAAGTATCATGAACATGGGAGATTTGTAAAGGGTGCTGTCATGTTTTCTTTCTTGTTACTTATTTTTCTCTAGGTTATATTACAGCATTCTATATGTCAAATCAAATATAATTGGTGCTGTTTACTATTAGGTATTTTTTCTGCTGCTTATAAAACATATGAAGATACTGTATTCCAAAATGTGTTAATGACTATATCACAAATAAGGTACACATGTAATGGAACAGCACTCCACACTCACATACTCACATACTCATAAGCACAAAGGAGTCCAACGTGATAGATTCAGAGAGCCCTTAGCTGGTAGTTTTAATAGAGTGGCACAGAAAAGAATGCCAGGAATAAAGGCAGAGCTCATATTTCTACTGAAAAATACCAGAATGACTTATGTTCTTGAAAATGAAAGAGAGTAGAATTTAAATCTGGGAATGCACACACACACACACACACACACACACACACACACACACACGCACACACACACTTGGAATGATCAAAGTGTATGGTCAATGTTTAAATTTTAAAAATTTATTATAGTAAAAGACATTGCATTTCTTCTCCTTCAAAATAGTCCCCTAACTTCAAGTATACTTAGTCCATCATTCTTGCCACTTTCTTCATTTTATTTATTTTTTTCTTTTGTTAGTATGCTTTCGCAGTACACAATGTTTACATTCATCTTAAGAAGTAGGTATATGTATATAATACAGCTTATTTCTCTTTTTTAATCCCTCCCCCCTTCCCACCCATCCCCTACTTCTGCCTCTAAGTCTTCTCTCCCTGTTGTCATTCTTGTTGTTATTATTGTTCTTAGCTCATGTTTATGACGTATCGTGTTTACACTCATTGACGCTATTGGATTCCTGTACATGGCATATCTGGAAGTCCTTTTTCATGAGTGTCTTTAGGAGGAGTGAATGCTGCTGCCAACTGCCATCACATGGAAGTGTAGGCTTATACAAACATGTTTCATTCTCATCCACCTTATTCACCAGATGACGTCTGGCTCTTCCCCAAAGCTGAAATAACCATAAAAGGTAAATGTTTTGAAGTGATTCAGGACATGGAGGCAGCCACAATAGTGCAACTAAAGACACTCATGAAAGAGAACTTCTAGAACTGCTTCAGAAAGGGCAAAAATGATGGGATGAGTGTATTCAAAAGGAGGGGATTAGTGGCAATGTGTCTCCTTTACTGCAATACATTTTTTTAGAAATGTATATATTCATTGTATTTTCACATTTTGTATATGTGTGTGTACATATATGTGTCTATATATGCAGAGTGAAAAATTGTATAATGTAAATGGTAGAATGGGGAGAGAAGATTATTAAGTGAGTAATGGAATGAAATATTTGGTGAGATAATCATGGTTTACTAGTAGGGTCTTAAACTGGAAGTATATACAGCATCATCAATATTGAATGAGGAAAATTGAGAACACTGATTTGAGCAGCTGTGATAGAGCTGGAAGCAAAACTCTTAAGCGGAACTGAGATTTTTCCCTTGGTTTTGTAAATTTATGTTGAGATCATTTAACAGATGTAAACTTTGTACGTCCTTGACTCCAGAGTAACTTACTTTCTTAATCATCACAACAGTGAATTTTAACTACAGTACATAGCAACCATGTTAAGGATAGAAGTTTGGTAGTTATTTTACTAAATGGGTTGAGGAGTGGGAATAAGGAGGTAAAGTGGCTCCCTACTAGGAGGTACACATGCACATTAAGGTAGGGGTAGAGAGAAGACTTTGGTAACTCTCACCAAAGAGGGTTGCTTGCCTTGAGACAGAAAATCACAATGAGGGCTTATCTGTCTGAGAGATGAGAGTGTGGTGTGTCTGTGTGTCCGTGTGAATGTGAAGTACACGGAGTTACAGAAAAGGGCTGGGGGTCATGCCGTGGGGCATTTAGTGCTGGCCTTGCTTTGAATTCCATGACCCTAGAGCCTAAGCTTGCACTTGTGTTCTATTTCTACCTTCACACATAAAGATTTTCTCTCTAGAAACATTTTCCCTCTTTCCATTCGTGGGAAGTCCTGTCCTTCCCACAAAGCGCAGCTCAGGTGCAACCTCTCCCATGAAGCCACCCTTGGATTTCATGTCCCTCAACTAACAGATGTGACTGCTCTCATGGGTATGAATCGGGGGTCGGTTGTCAGTGCTCAAGGGCAGGAGAGTGTTGAGGACACTGGGAAAGGAACAAGTTGACAGGAAGGGTTAGAGTTTTGCACTTAGAATTTGTCCTTTATATTCATATTAATCACCCTTGATGGTACTTCAGGTAGGCTTGGGAAACATCGACCTAATCCAGTGGTGGCAAACTTATGGCACACATACCACAGTTTTTGTACCATTGGAAGCTCTAAAAGGTCTGCCATCGCTGACCTAGTCCTATCTCCCCAACTTAAAGAAGGGTCAACTGAAGCTCAGAAAAATGGAATTGACTTGAAGAAAAACCACACAGTCCTTTAGTGACAGAACCATAACTACCATACAGATAATCCACTATCATTTTTGTCTAGTTATATGTTCCTTTGAATAATCATTCCACATCAGGATGAGCTACACAATTTTCAGGATGCCAGCACAAAATTAAAATGTAGGATCCTTTGTTAAAATATATTAGTAATTTCAATACAGGAAGAGCAGAGCGCTAAACCAAGCACAGGACCATTGTATACACAGAGCCCTGTGCGAATGCACAGATTTTATACACCTATAAAGTGGTCCTGTGCCAAAGGGAGTGTCGACCATATCTTGCATGTGGTGGGTCATTCTATAAATACTTATGAGATAAATTATTGGATTGAATTAACCACCATATTTGAGAAAGAAGAAAAATAAGTCTGCACAAGAGATATCAGGTTACCCATGTTTGTGCTGGAATATTTTATGAATTTTTGCACAAATTAAGCGTGCTACAAGGGCTGTCCAGTATAAGCAACTGCTGAGAAAACAACAAAAGAACTTGGAAGAACAATTAATTTTAAACACTTACAATTATGACCAAGGACAGTGTTTCGTAGCCATATCAAGCAAGGAGGCTGGGAGGAGAAGAGAAAAATGATTGCCTACCGGACAACTGTAGATATTTAATAAGTGATACTTTGGAATGCAAATAAATCTTCTGAGTTTATTGGCTCTGATTGGCCTGGGGAGTTAGTATGTAGCTTATTTCCCTGGTAAAACTTACATTGATTGAAAGAATAAATGGATATTTTCTGAGATGTCTGCAGTCATTATCTAGAATCCTTTTGCCACAACCCAACCTTGGAAAGCCACACATGTTATAGAATATTGTTTGTGTGATCCATATTATCCATTTAGGCCACAAATTCTTAATTTATGTTATATTAGTTTTCTACTGTTAAATAACCAATTATTACAAACTTAATTGCTTGTAATTATTACCTCATTTATTATCTCACAGTTTCTGTCAATCAGAAGTATAAGCGTGGTGTAGTTTGTGTCTCTGATTAGAGTGTCATCAGGCTAAAATCTCGTTATTGGCTGGGCTGTGTTCTCATATGAACCTCAGGGTTCTCTTCCAGGCTCACTCAGATTGCTGGCAGAATTGAATTCCTTGTGGTTATATGAACAAGGCTCACGGTTTTCTTGCTAAATATGGCCTGGGAGTCACTCTTTTCCCCTAAAGGCTGCCCTCATGTCTTATTTACCTGGTTTTCTACACTAGTGAACCTAACGTGGTTATTTACTGTCTTCTAGGTGAGCAGGAAAACATCTCTGCTGCATGGAACTTCTCTGACTTCTCCAGTCTTTTAAGATTTTTACCTCATCAGGTCAAGTTTAAACCAGAATAGTCTCTTTTTCTGTTAACTCAGAGTCATCAACTGATTAGGAATCTTAATTTCATCTGCACAGTTTCTTCACATTTGCAATATAGCATAACCTAATCACAGGAGTGATAACCTATCATAGTTATAAAGAAGGAATTACACAAGGTGTATACACCAGTGGACAGGATTCTTGGAGGCCATCTTAGAAATCTGCCTACCAAAATATTTATGAATGAACTTTGTGAACATGTCTAAAACTTTTCTAAAATTTTATGCAATGGGAGACAATTACCAACTTTCATCAATGGAACTCCATGACCGAAATACCATTACAAACTAGTGATGAGACAGATATGTATTGTCAAGAAATAACCTAGAACCAACTATTTATTTCTGAAAGAATTTATCCAATGTCTCTTCAGGGAACTGAGCAATTCTGGTATGGTGTTCATTGATATGAAATAGGAAATGGCTCACATTTCATTTGAAAGAAACCTTTTATTGTGCAATATTGTTTTAAACCAATGACTGTTTCTAAAGAGACTTTTAAAATGTGGTTTTCAATTTGCCATAGAGGTTGTAATTGCTGCTCTCTCTATATTTCATTTACCTAACTCTGCTCTACTTTTCTCCGTGAGGCTAACATTTTTACCAATGGCAAAAAGTGATTAAGTCTGTTATAGTTCACTGTCTGTGGTGGATATTAGCTGGGGGCAATCACTAGTAATATAGGCATTATATTCTGTTTCTTATTGTTTTAGAAGTTGTTTCACATGAAATCTGGGCCTTTCTAATTAAGCTGCAGGCAATATCAGGGCAGGAATCAAGTCCTATGCTATATTCTCATTAGTACTATACTGAGCAAAGAATAAGTCCTCAATAATAGTCAGTGAATATACTTTAATTTGACAAATAATTTTGAGGAGGTATTGTGTGTAGGAAGTGTAATAAAAAGAATGACTAATTTCTGTGCCTGAAATTTACAATCAGGGAATATCAGATAGTCACAGCCCAAAAACTGTAATGTGATGCAAAGTTAGGAGAATGCTACATGAAATAGAAAAATGGTCAGATCTAATCACATGTGATGTCTGATGGGGATGGGAGGTGGACTGAATAGGGTACTGAGTGTTAGAGTATACAAAAAAGGAGATGAAATTTGTCATGTGGGAGTAGAAATGGAATACAGAAAAAATTTTTCAGCTATAGGAATGTATTAAAAAAAAACAAGGAATGTATTAAAAAAGACAAGAAAGCCATCAAGTAAATGAACATATATTGAATTCGCTTTGTGTGGCCTACATTTCCCTACTTTTTCTGATTGGATTTTTAACCTATCTCTATTGAATCACATGCAAATACATGTTGTGGCCCAGTTCAAATGTCAGCATCTCCATGAAACTTTTCCGTTCACTTAGGTTAACATGAATCTCTTCCTACTTTGAAATCTTATAGTATATTATCTACATCTGGCTCAGACTACTTTCTACTATTTAGCATAGTTAGGCATATGTATATTTAATCTTTGCTATGACACTAACGAAATATCATATTTTGTAGTGCAAATTCACATACTTTGTTCTCTTCTCTCGGTTTCAAATGAAATGACTGAAAATCAGAAAGCCCTACATTTTAATACTAGTAAGTAGTAGAGTCAGAGTATAAGGCAGGATTCCAGAAATCACATCCAATTTATTCTTTTGCTTTCATTTTCCTTAAATCATTCCTTGTGCTTTTAGGTACGTAAACATTGTGTATTAGTCACTGATCCATTGTTGGGACAAGCTTTCTCACACCCACAACTTAAGAGGGGAGAATTTTATTTTGGTTCACAGTTTTATTGGGTTCCATATGTATTTGGGTAGCTCAAAGGCAGATATGGCATGGTTGAGGGTCATGGCAGAGGGAAGCTGCTAAACTCATGGCAGACAGGAAACAGAGATGGGAGGAACCAGGGACAAGGATACATCCTTGTAAGGCCACACCCCTAGTGACCAACTCCTCCAATCAGGCCCCACCTCCTTATAGCACATAGATTCACTAATGAATTAATCCGCTAATGAGTATAGTGCCCCCAAAAGGGAATCACCTTCCAAAATCTACCTCCTGCTCAGATGTCTTTCAGAACAACCAACTATCTATTTTATATTTACATTTGGTGTTCTACTATAATCTAAATAAAAGGTGCCCCAAGTAAATTACCACCTTACCTATAAAATACATTTTCAGTCTTGAGTGGTATCGCCAGTATTTACCTATACACCCAAGTGAGACCTGTAAGTTATATTAGTAATTCTTCTCTAACTGCTGAAATCTCCCACAAATCTGAAATCTAATTGACCACTTTGTATGGTCAATTCTGCTTCAGATTTCCCTGTTGAACATGTTCTTATTGCCCATTTTTCCTGCCCTAAATCTATTTGTTAAATCATGCCTGAATCGTTATATTAACCTCTGTCCTAATCTTCTTTCTCTGGTATCTCTTCTTTCTAAGCCATCTCCACACTATAGCCAGAAATACTTTTCTCAAATACAAATATCTTCAAGCCTAACAATCTTCTGGTGCCCTCCTACTACCTCAGTCTCCTTGCAAAATGGGGATAACAATAGCACTTATATTAAAGATTTGTTATGATAATTAAATAAGTTAATGTTCTTAAAGTATTTAGAGTGGTGTCTGTATAGAGTAAGTTCTACATAGGTATTAGTAGTTATTAGCCAATATTGTGATTATTATTTAAGGATCTTTATGATACATGACCTTTCTAGTGAAACCAGTGTCCTAGCCATTTTTTTCCTTTGATTTCTCATAACCTAAGCATTTTACAGATTACGCATGCTTCTTCATACTGTTTTCCCGCCTGGAATACCCTTGCTTTATTCTTGTGTTACGTAATAAAATCTCAGTTCACATTGTTTATTCTTGTCATAAATTGGTTTCTGGTCTTCAAAACTCCTTTTTCATGCCAAAATTTCACTTGTTGCTCCTGCTTCTTCATTGAAATCTATCCCTGAGCTGTGATTATCTAATGTTATAGAGTCCATTTGATAAATATATGATGCTGTCCAAGTGGAATGTATGGCAGCATTTCAGATTTCATGCCCACGAGCATGCAAGCCAAAGTAACCATGGCTCTCCCAGACAGTGAACCGAACAGCTAATTTTTATAACTAAAACAATAGGTCAGCTCCAAATGTATCCAAATTTAAAGGAAAAAGAGTTATTTGTGACCTTCAAACACTGACTGCTGAGAAAAAAAATGATTTTATTAGCTAGTTTGTACACACAATTTTAACACACCCTATCTTGGTATTTTTCGCTTGTTTTATTTAAAAAAATTCCACTAGAATTACAGGCATAACTTGCTGTACAAAATATTTCACTTTTAGAAGAGATATAGTTAAATAAAATTACTTCAAAAAGATTATCAGCATAACAGCATTAAGCAAAATTGAAATATCAAAGAATCTGATAGTAAACCCTACTAAGAAATTGCCTCCTAACTTAAAGTTTCCATAAGTGTGCATTCTGGAAATCTGCATCAACATTATTTGAAGGTGCCTATTAAACTTGCAAATTCCTCAGTCTTTTGGGATAGGTCCAGCAATCTCCAGTAAGCATCTCCTTTCTTTCCCTCAAGTAATACAGATGTGCATAAATGTTCGAGAACCACTGAACTAAGGCTTCAATTTGGCTCAGCCATACTTGCTGCTGGTCCCCAACGAGAACAAGAACCTTCTGTTATCATTCATTTAGATTGCTAGGGTGATTCTTTGAACATGCTTTGTTCCTTTCTGCTTAGTTGTTGCTCGTGCTGGTTCTTCTGCCTTTGATCCTCTTTTTGTCTTGCCACTCTCTCTTTTTTATCTTTCATTATTTTATTTGCCTCCAAATGTTCTGTACCCGAACAAGATTTTCTGGACCCTCCTATAGGAAACAACACTCTCTTACTCTCTTGATAAATACAGTGGTACCTCGGTTCACGAATGCTTCCTTTGGGGAACAATTTGGTTCACAAATAGAAGCATTTGGCAAAATTTTGCTTCCATTCACGAACCCCACATTGAGTGATGAACATGACCATGGCCACCTTCTCCACATGAACGTGAATGTGGCCATCTTCCCCAGAATTGTTGAGCAAATTAAGTTTGTGAATCAAGATGCCACTATACTTGGTGTGTACAACAGGTGGAATCTTACATATATTGACCTGGGATCCTAGTATTTGAATTAACTTGTTAGTCTTGCCTCCTCCAGAATGAACCTCAGTGACTTAGTTGCTACTCACATCCTGCATATACTTGCGTGTGTGCGCATGCACACACACACACACACACACACACACATACACACACACCATCCTTTTCATGGTTAAAAAAAAAAGCAACAAAACTTTAAAATTACTTTACTGAAAATAGAAGTAAATATATTTTTATAGAGAGGTTCTCTCTATAAAAGTGAAGTGTTTGCCTAATACAGCAGAGTAACTGAAGATGCTACAGTGAATCTTTGAAGCAAAGGTGTGATTTGGTGCAGCTTGATATAGTAAAGACCAAAGATACAGTCTTCTAGATCTGTGTCTGTACAGCTTGCCCTTCTGCTCCAGCCCTTATTTGTCTGTCTCTTGAATTCCAAGGGCTTCTCTTTTGCTTTTTTCAGGTTAGTAGCCCTACACTGATGTCGGCCAAGAAATTGGCCATTGATGAACCTGTGAACCTAGCTTTTCACCCTTACCCAGATTAGACATATCACAGCTATTCAGTGGGAAGGGCCAGATCCCTTCCCTTAACAGGATTGTGTTTGTATGTAAGGTGTCTTCTCCCATTTATGATTAAGGTAACTCAGGCTAAGTGGTGCTACAGTATGGCACACAGTTGTATCACAGAAGGAGCTCTTGTCAATAGGACTCTTGAGCAACGAAAGAGTTGAATGCTCACTTGGATTACTTCCTTCTGCTAGCAGCCACAACATTGCCTTAGCTCATATATTCTGGAATAATTATGTCATGATACTAAAAATACCATGATAATGAACAAGGACATAATTTAAGCCCAGGACAGAGATTTTATGTGAATGTCTAAGGTATCCAAGCATGTGAGGGACACATATGAAGCCTATTTATACTGTATATAAGAATTTAAATGAAAATCTTTCCAGTCAAGTACCTCAAATAATTAGATCTATTTTTACTAAAGGTTGTACTACTTTGGTACAATCGCCTCTGTGTTGAGACCAGAAGGGATAGATTGTACAAAGTACCAAAATCACAGGATTTTCTGGGAGGCAAACACAAGATTTAGTATTGCCTTGCTATAGTGAGTTACATAGTTAATTACATACTAAATTCTGATCTCACTGCACAATAGAAACTATGGTTGGTAGAAGTTAATGTCCTTAGTTTTTCTCCAGAGTCATCTTTTTGCTCTATCATAAAAGAATGTTTGCCAATAAAAATACATACCCGAATGAATAGAGTTAATGGTTATGATTAAATATTTCTCATTTAGAATTGTATGGTTTTGGGAAAAACTTTTCTCTAGCCCTTCACAAACCTTGAAACTAACTGAAGCCAAATAAGGTATAACCACATGTTTTTCACTTTGAAAATGCAAGTGATCAGAGAGCCGCTCAGCTCAAAAGAGAGCAATTGTCATCTAAGGAGGAGGTTTGGTGAGCCCTTCAGAAGAGTAAGATAACGTTCTAAAAGGATAACATCACTCATATACTGCAGAGCTGTAAGATGCCCAGTTCTTGATAGTAGCTAAGATGTTGTATCCTCCTAAAATGAGTCTGATGTGTCCTGATTTTCTTGGTGTCTATGCTATGGCTCTTTCAAGGCATTCTTTATTCATTCAACAAATCACTTTGTCCTCAAAAACTGTTGACCTGGCTGGAAAATAGGGCATACATGTATATAAAGTGGATTTAGTGAAAACCTAAACAGACTATAAGAATATCACAGAAAAGTAGACCAAGCAATCACTTTATGAGTAATTAGAGAATGCATAGAGTAGAAAGAGTTCGATCTGAGCCTTGAAGGATGGACAGAGTATATGAAATATGAAATAAAATCATGTTATTGTAATGTCTACATTTTACATAAGGACTTTGTTGTAAATATTATGGGTAGAGACAGTTTAAAGAGGAGAGTACATGTTTATTTTACTTAAATTCTAAACACTGGGACCAATGAAGGGCGTCCCTGGATGATTGAAATCATTAAATATAAAACTGATGAAATGGATGTGTTATTTGGAATGATGAGATGTACCCTTCTGAAAGTATCTGTAGCATCAGATAAATTTGGAATTTGCAATAAACTGATTAGATAAATTTATGAATAACAAAACAGGGATTTTATGAGAAACCAGAATGGTTTAGGATAAGATGCTGGAAATTCGTCATGCCTTCCCGTCACATGCTTTTTTGTTTTCTCTTAAAAGATAAAATAGTAGACCATGTGGCATATGCTGCAGGAAGGCCCACATGTCCTGTTTTGATGTTCCCATCACCTATAATCCCTGCTGCTTGAGGACAGGATATAGTGGAAGACTCTCTCTTAGTTCCTATTCACACTCTTTTTGCTGATGAAGAGGTCAGCTCATAAACAGCCCAGAGAGAAAGACCAAGCTTTATTTCCACATCGGTCAAAGCACCTAGAATAGTACAGCACATAGAAAAATTGTTCTTAGTCTCCTGTGGATGGATTTTCTCTAGTTGAATCTAAAGGCCAAGTGTTTGTTCCTTGGAGTTCAAAACTTTGTCTAGGCTCATATAAAAGTTATAGCTGCTTTCTGCTTTTCAGTCTTCTATCATGCCACACGGTGCTCTGTTATTTCTTAAGTGCTTGCAAGTCCATCATCATAACATTGCAGATAGACTCTTGCTATGTTAAAGCCACAGGAAATCAATTACAATCGCCCTTCTCTAGCTGGGCCCAGCAATACTGCATTTGAAATGTGTCAGGCTTCCTAGGGATGCCCTTTTTCATTCATCCCTGTTTTCTCCTCAACATCTCATCTCCCCCTGAAGCTGATTGTCTGAAGCAGTTTATCTGCTCATCTAAGTCAACAGCACAGCAAAATGTTGGACATGTGGCCCCCAGCAGGAGGTTGTACTAGTATCTAGCCCACCACTGCCAGAGCAGATTCCAGTTGTTTGACTCAGAAGGCTGCCGTGGTTTTTGTTGGGTTCTTAGTCATATGGGACATTGGTTCCTTAATGAACAGTCTAGGAGTTCCTCAAAACATATTGAGAATCAATTACTATTATAATCTCTGAATTAACAACTACTTTCATATTTTTACTATTTAAATTCTCTCCCTGGGTATATTTTCACTCCCCATAATTAATTGTACATGGAGCATCTGGGAGGGAACTCAAGATTCTGGGGTTGGGGATTTAGCTCAGTGGTAGAGCACTTGACCTAGCAATCACAAGGCCCTTAGTTCAATCCCCAGCAGCCCCTCAACCAAAGAAAAGATGCAGAGTTGAGAAAGCTGGGGAGATACATAGTATGTTTATGAGGATAAGAGAAGACAGTTAAAACAGAAACATCAAGACAAAATGTCATTGAAAAATCAAAACTCCTGATTTTTCTAATCATAAACTAATGTTATCTTTAATAGGCCTTTATCTGATAAAAGGCTGGGGACAGGACAGATATGTCACCTCAGAAAACATCTGTCTGCCCATAAGCTCCAAGGAAACCTGGCGAGGGAAGCTTCTAGTTAGAATTAAGAGAAACCAGGGTAGATTACAATCAGCTGGCAAAAAAGTGTTTACATACAGAACAAATACAAGATTATTTAATTGTTTCATATTTTAAAGTAGAGCATGCAGTAAGTACCCCGTAGCCTCTGAAGATTGAGGTCATGCCAGCAGTCTACTCTGGGTACAACCAATAAAGAAACACATTCTCTGTAGAGATATAAAACATATAAGGCAGACTAAAGGTTGGTGTCTATTTCATTACCACCGTGTGTCAGGAATCCTAAATAAACTAGCAATAGAAACTCCCCTGCTGTCACGATGGATTTTTCTCCAACATTTAACACTCTTTCACCACCCACAGAGTCGGGTTGAAGTGGAAGGAGGATGAGGATAAGGGGGAAGAACACGGGGAGACAGGGAAAGAGGTGCAGGGAAGGGATTGGAGACAGAGAGACAGACGGACACCATTTCACCTTACTTTGCCTGCTGCTCCTTACTTAATTTTAATTTTTCATCTATCTATTTCCTCTCCAGTCCCTGAACATTGGAGTGGCCTAGGCTTAATCTTTGAACTTTCTTTTCTTTCCTGTCTTTATATACTCCTTTAAGAAATTTCTATATGCCAATGACTCAAATTAATATCTCCATATTGATTCAAGTGCCAGATCCATATCTGTACATGGAAGTACAATAAACATCTCTGATGCATAGCTTTCAAAATTAAATCCCTGGTGTCTCCCTAAAACCTACAGTTTTCACCATCTCAATTGATGGCAAGTTCATTCTTCCAGTTGGTTGGACCAAAAATCTTAAGAGTCATCAGAAAATCATCAGTCTTGGGACTCAGCATTCCCACTTTTACTGTTTTGGTGTGAGCTATCATCATCTCTTGCCTGATTTGTTGCAAATAGTGTCCTTGGCTAACCTTGTTATACTGAGAATGAAATCTCAGACCCCTGTATTGGTCTGAGTCTGAATAAAAGTGGTTTAAATGAAATCTCAGACCCCACCGGACCATGTACAGCTGGTGTCATTCTGTGACTTCATCTCCTACTCTCTTCTTCACTCTGTTCATTCAGCCTCACTGGCCACCTCGCTGTTCCTGGAACACACAGAATATGCCTAAGAATTAGCCTGGGACATTTCTTCTGCTTGTGATGCTCTTCCACCCTGATAACTTGCATGCTTCAGCCTTTTATATCCTTCAACTATTTGATCCAATATCACCTCAGTGAGGGCTGTCATGACTTTCTTTTTTTAATATGCAACTTGCTCCCACCCCATTCCCATTTCTTCGTATTTTCCATCAACCTTACCCTGATCTTGGTTTTTCTTTTTTACTTTGTAGCATTCAATGAAAACATTTTATTAATTTTAATTATTACTTTTAGACTATTCTCTCAGTGCCTTTAATAGTTTCTGGTTGGCATACAGTATGTATTCAATAAATTGATTGAATGAATGAGTGACTACTATTGAATGGTATCTATCTTATTATTTATGAGAGTAACTTAACAGACTGGAGTTAGAGAAACCCAGGTATGCACCTATCTACACATCACAAATAGGCACAAACTTTGGCATAGACTTTCTTCTGCCATAAAGAATTTGTGGATATTTGTTTATTGTCTTATATAGATCATGACTTCATTCTCACCTCATTCTGACAAAAATGTTAAATGCTTATTCATATACACTTACTATCTCTTACTTTCTGCCACTCTGAGTGAAGAGTATATTGTAAAAAGAATTTCATTGTCTCAACAAATGTTAGTTATTCTAATTCCCTCTTACATACTTGCACACTTTCATTTTTGTTGTTTGTATTGTCTTTTATCGAGGATTGTTTCAAAAATAATTACACAGACCTTTTAAAAATAAGCATGATTGCACCCCAGATGTGGTGGCACATGCCTGTAATCCAAGCATTTGGGAGGCTGAGGCAGGAGTATCACTGTGAATTCAAGATCAGCCTGGGCTACATAATGAGTTCGAGGTTAGCATGAACTCCATAGTGAGACACTGTCTCAAAATACCAACAAAACAACAATAACAAAAAGCAACAAAAAAGCACGATTGTTTGCCTATCTTCTCATTCATCCAGATATTTCCAGTGTGAACAAAGGAATGTAAATGAGAGTAATCATCAAGAAATTTCCTGGATTTGACCCTCAGTTTTTTGTTTTTCGTTTTTTTTTTTTTTTTTTCTGGTGCCAGGGATCGAACTCAGGGCTGTGTGCTTGTAAAACAAGTGCTCTAACCACTCAGCTAAATCCCCAGCCCCTTTGACCCTCAGTTATCTGGGGTTTAAAATGAAATTTTAGCTGGATGTGGTGGCACTTGCTTGTAATCTCAGAACTTGGGAGGCTGAGGCAGGAGGGTTGCTGTGCTGCAAGCTTGAGGCCAACATGGGATACATAGTGCATTCAAGGACACTGTCTCAACAATTAAAAAAAAATTAATCACCAGATGGCCTGTAAACAAAATATTACCTACTGCTTTGGATTATGTGTAAATAAAAAACTTTTTTATGTAAGCATATGAGGTCTCCCACTAGCGATGAGCCGAATGTTAAGAACTATTTCCATCTTCAAGCAGAAAATGTAGTTCAGTAACTTCATAGAGGAGCCTATTTTGAAATATTTAATTGCAAATATTTTTAATTATCTTCATTTTCTTTTCAATCATTACCAGTGATTTTTGCCCCAAGTTTTCTTTACAACTTTCCACAAGGAAGTCATGCTGATGCGTTTAGCCATGTCTAGTAAATTGCTCCCAGAAGCTCTTGCCGATGAGAGGGTAGCTTTCTAGGGCAGAGTGTACTGGGGCAGGGTGAACTCGGTCTGTTCTGTCTTAACTGCTGTTGACCCAGGCAATCCAACTATGCTTATGAAACTTGCTCTAGCAGTCACAACAGATACAATATAACTTCAGCGATAAAATGTTGACGGTATAAATTCTGTAGTAGGATTAAATTGGCTTATTATTTCATCTAAGGCAAAGCACATCATTTATTGATTGATCTTAAAGAGAAATAACAAGAAAAGTATTGCAATTAAATTTAACTTTTAAATTAGGGAGCCCCAGACATTTGATCTGACTTATTACCTTGGAGAGTAAAATTTTGAAAATTCCAAGGAAGAAATGCAGCAGTGGAATGGACCAGGAGATGCTGCGAGCTGTAACAGCTGATGTGTGACTCCAGCCCAAGCACCCAGCATACACCCCAGAGACAGTGCTTGGTCTGACACCGTTCAAAGGATGGGTTGATTGTTTGAACCTGGGATTCAGAGCAGCCACGGGACCGCTTCAATTCAAGGCTCCCGGTGTTATGTTCCCACAGTAACTGGGTGAGGGACAGCCACAGGAGACAGCCAGGGTGAGGGAACTGCAATCGGACTGGCAAGAGACCCCCTGAGGGCAGTAAGGTAAAGGATACATGGCCCAACCCCATGGCTGAAGGCCAGGGTCAGCCTGAATTGCTCTGGACTTGGAAGTCACAGAACTGGTGTCCATGCCCTAATCCTGTGACCTGCTGGTGCCTGCATCCAGCACAGACCTGGAGTTTGACTGCTTTTTTTTTTTTTTTATCTACCAGTGTGAGTAGGGACACATCTTGACTTGGACACTGCCCAAAATTGCAGATCTCAGAAGAAAACCACACATTCAAAAATCACAGAGAAAAATTTCTTTTTTCTCTTTGTTTTTGGTTCTGATATTCATTTATTTGGCTTTAGTTTTTGTTTGTTTGTTTTGTTCTATGTGACTGTGTATATTGCTTTTAGTTGTGGTTTTGATTGTTTTCTTTTTCTCTTTTTTCCTTTTCCTCCTTCTTCACCAGTTTATTCAGGCCTGGGAAATTTTTCTTTGTCTTTCTTCCTTGCTTCTTATCATTTTTTTTTCTTGTTCTCCCTTTTAATATCTTTAATTTTTTTTCTCTTATTTTTACTCTCTACACAATTTCTTTTTTCTCCTTCTTTTATCATCTGTTTATCATCAGTTTTTTTCTTTTACCCTTACCTAATTCTATAAGCATCATTTTACTGCCCAATAGCATCATTTCTACTTTTCCTTTCTCCTTCTCAGATCATAAAGTTTAAGGTTTCAAAGTTTTCCTCTTGCATTCCCTCATTCCCAAAGCCTGTATCTTTAATAGTATAACCAGAAAGCTTTTTGAATCTTTTGATTGTTAGTTAACTGTGTAGAATTACTGTTGAACTCTTATCTACCATTAATGGAGATATAGCTGTCACATTTAGTGCATATTAGCTGTAAGTCGGTACCTTGGTTGTCTTAATATTTACACACACCATAATTGCAGATTTCCTCTGTAGGATTAAGAGTAGTACATAATTGGTTCCTGTGTGATCTTAATATCCAATTTGTCTTGGATGACAATACTGTAGATGATTCACTTGATACTAACATGGTCACATAATTGTTACTATTTTTCTGCAAGCCAACTCTCAGATTACCTGTATGACATAACAATATTTGCGTACCTTCCCAAAGAACTTGCTGATTGGGCTAACAGTGCTGATACCCCTCACAAATTAACCATGGTGTTCAGATCTTGTGGATGTGGCAAAATATTAGAGTTAGACATGCTTAAATCACATCCCTGAAAAGCAACCAAAGGGATTGTTATACTGGTAACAGAGGCTGCAGACTATAAGCATTTACAAACCTCAGCAAAAAACAAGTAAACAAACAAACACCATAGAATTACGAGAAAGAAAGGCAACAGCATGCCTGTCAAAACTCTCAACTCCCCCAAAACCAATCCAGGTGGTACCAAGGGGCAGAGTAGCATAAGCCACACACCCAAATTTTGTGAAAGGATAATAGAGGAGGTTAGAAAACTGGTCAAAGAGGTAATCAGCAGGATCAGAGAAGATATAACTAAACAGAAAATGGAAATAATATCCAAAAAGATGCAAGATAGATATTGGGAAGAACATGTTCAAATGGGAAGGGGAACAAGGGAAGGTGCAGGCGGAAGGGAAGGAAGGGGGGAGGACTTTAAAAAAAGAGAATGGAAGGGGAAAAAATGAAAACAAAGCTTTTGTAAATGAGGAGGGTAATAAGGGTTGAAGGGAGGGAAGGGGAATAAAAAAAGAATTAAGATGTAGTATGTACAGTTACAAATTCCCTATGATGAATGTGATCATTAGGTATGGTACATATGTATTAATAAAAATAAATTAGAAAAGAAAGCGCCTAGTTTCCTGTTTAAAAAAGAGATGTAAAAGCTTTCAAAAAACACTAATAAAAAGCTTGATGAGCTAAACACAATGATGCAAAACATGACCAGTTTACCAAAGACTTACAGCCCATGAAAAGGTTTCTATCAGAAATGCAGGAGATTAAAAAAATCATATTGAAAGTATGTGTAGCAAAAATGACTGATATGAGGACAGAATTTCAGAACTAGAAGACAGTGATGCCTTCAATGACAGACTATTCAAAGACACCTAAAGAGAAAACAAAAAAACAAAACCAACCAAACAAACAAAAACAAAAGGACATGCAAAATGGGTAGAAAATCTCCTGGGTGACACGAAGAAGAATAACCTAAGAATAATTGGAATAAGCGAAAATCAGAAGACAGTACAAATGGCATAAAAATCCCTGAAATAATGGCAGAAAGCTTCCCAAATATAGGGAAAGAAATAAATATACAGATAAGTGAGGCATATAGAGGCCCAAAGAGCTACAACCAAAACAAAATCTCACTGTGCCACATTATACTCAAAGTAACAGAAGTTCATCACAGGAACAAAATCTTAACAGTTGGTAGCAAAAGACAATGAATCACACATAAAGGTAAATCCATTAGAATTATGGCAGATTTCTCTACACAAACTTTATAGGCCAGGAGGGCTTTGAGAAAGTGTTTCAAGCCTAAAAGATAACAACTTCCTTCCACAACTTATGTGTACTGCAAAATTTTCCCTCAAAATTGACAGGGAAATAAGGTATTTCCATTACAAGGAAGATCTCAAGAAATTCATGACATCAAACCATCATTACAAAAAAGTTCTCCAGTGCATCCTAGAAAGAGACAATGATGCCAACAATGAAAATACCTCAAAAAGAATGAATATACCTTATTGGATGAGCAACTAATCAAAAAGAGAAAAATAAGGAAATCAGCAACAAGAAAATAAAGCAAAAACAAGAATAAGTCAATAACTCTCAGTAATAACTCAAAATATGAATGATCTCAATTCCCTAATCAAGAGACATGAATTAGAAGAATGGATCAAGAAACAAAACCCAACAATATGCAGTATACAATAAACACATTAATTAAAGTAACTCACAGATTAACTATCAAAGCATGGAAATCAACATTTCAGGCAATGAGAGCCCAGAAAAAAAAACCAGGAATAGCTATCCTAATTTCAGACAAAGTGGATTTCAAACCAAGACCCATCAGAAGAGCCCAAGGTCACTACATATTGTTTAAGGGAACAGTTCAATAGGAAGAGGTAACGATTATAAACATATATGTGCCAAATACTAGTGCATCCAACTTCATAAAACAAACAATAAAGGACATGAAAAATCAGATAAACACCGGTATAATTGTAGTAGGGGGCTGCAATACCCCACCATAAATAATGGACAGTCAACTAGGGAAAAAATCAACAAAGAAATATCAGAGTTGAACCAAACCTTCGAACAAATTGATGTCATATATCTCTACAACATGTTCCATCTAAAAACAAGATATACATTCTTCTCATTCTTCTTAGCAGCACATGACACTTTCTCCAAAATAGATCACATACTGACCCATAAAACATGCTTAAGTAAAAGCAAAAGATTCAAAATTATCCCATGTATATTATCATATCATAGTGTGAGAAAACTGGAAATCAATGTCAAAGACAACATAGAAACTATGCAAACATATCAAAATCAAGTATCATCCCTGTACATGAATAGTAAACCCACTGAAAGAGAAATTAGGAAAGCAATATCTTTAATAATAGCATCAAGAAAAATGAAATACTGAGGAATTAATCTAACCAAGAACGTGAACAACCTTTACAATGAAAATTGTACGATTCTGAAAAAAAGAGATTGAAGAGGATATCAGAAAATGGAAAGATAGCTCCTGTTCCTGGATAGACAAAGCCAATAGTCAAAATGGCCGTACTTCCAAAACTGTTGTACAGATTTAATGCAATCTCCATCAAAATGCAAACAGCATTCCTCACAGAACTAGAGAAAATCACCCTAAAATTCATATGGAACCAGAAGAGACCTAGACTAGAAAAAGCAATGCTGGACAAAAAAGGCAAAGCAGGGAGCATCACAATCACAGACTTCAAGTTATACTACAAAGTTACAGTAATAGTAACGGCATGGTAATGGCAAAAAAAAAATAGACTTGTGGATCAATGGAACAGGGTAGAGGATGCAGAAATAACTCCAGGTACGTACAGCTACCTTATCTTTGATAAAGAGACCAAATACTTTCACTCGAAGGAAAATAGCCTCTTTAACAAATCATGCTGGCAAAACTTGCAATCCACATGCCAAATACTGAACCTAGACCCTATCTCTTACCATGAACTAAACTAAAAATGGATCAAATATCTAAATATTAAAACAGAAGCAATCTGCTAGAAGACAAAGTAGTAATACACTTGAGGACATAGGTATAGATGAAGACATTCTGAACAGAACCCAAATTGCACAAAAAATGATACCAAGAATCAATAAATGAAATCTCATCAAATTAAAACGGTTCTGCACAGAAAAGGAAACCACCAACAGAATGGGAAAATATTTTTGCCAGCTACTCTTCAGACAAATGACTAATATCTGGAACATATAAAGAACTCAGAAGAAATTAGACCTCCCCTAAATTTAAAGACACAGTCAGAAAATAGGTGTCCGAAATGAATAGACACTACTCGAGTGAAGAATTATGAAAGACTAATAAATACAAAAAAAAAATGTTCAGCATCACCTGAACTTAAGAAATGCAAATTAAAACTACATCAAAATTCCATGAATTGCTTCAATAAATCAGCCAATAACAAGTGCTCCCAAGGCTGTGGGGTAAAAAGCAACACTTCTTCATTATTAGTGGGAATGTAAATTGGTACAACCACTATGGAAATCAGCATGGAGATTCCTCAAATATCCAGAAATAGAAATTTCATTTGACCCAGCTATTCTCCCATAGGTATCTTCCTAAAATAATTAAAGACATCGTATAACAGTGATACATGCATACCCATGTGTATAACAGCATAATTCATAATAGCTGAATCTTGGAAACAGCCTTTATGTCCATCAAAAGATGAACAGATAAAGCAAATGTAGCATATATTCACAATGGAGTATTACTCTGCCACAAAGAAAGACAAACTTGAGTCATTTATAGGAAAATGGGTGCATCTTGAAACCATAATGTTAAGTGAAGTATATCAGACACAGAAGTTTAAATATGACATGGTTTCTCTTATATGAGAAACCATATATACATATATACATATATATGTGTGTGTGTGTGTGTGTGTGTATAAATAATATAGTTCAGAATAAAAGGCAGACAATAAACAACAAAGAGAGACAAAAATGTTACTGAAATCCATCATGGGCAATGTATCTAAAGGTGTACCTTGATTTAGTATAATTGTCTTATGTATTTAATATTTTTTGGCCTTTTAGTCTGGCTGTTAATCTGTATAAATGATAATTAACTTCATAAGGACTTACAAATAAATGGATCTGACACTGATAAAAAATTGGGGGTGGAAGAGAAAAGGAAAACAAATGGATTGACATATGTCATGTACATGTTTGCATTCCCTGTGATGAATGTAATCATTATGTACTGCAATCATGTACAAATAAAAATAAAAACTTTTATAAAGAATAAAAAAAATTTCTACTCTAGAGTAAGACTTTAGCTCTGTCTTTCCAAAGTCTAATATGTCATGTGTTATCTTAATAGAAAAATTGGGAAAATATAGTCATTGGCTGTTCTGAAATCCAGACAATAGATCTAACATAGATATTCTTTGGAAGAAAAAAATAAGGAATCCTCAATGATAGGAAACATACACCAGGTTGGTCTGGTAGCTGTGCTAAAGACAAATAGTCCTTGGAAGGCCTGCTTATCCTCAGAAAGTCATTAGACATAACTAGTGAATTTTTGACTCTCCATCAAGCAAGGCAGGGCTAGCCTTATAACTTGCTAATATGTTCTTGGAAGCATTTTTTCTTTTATGCTTTTTAAATGACTAATTAATTATAAAAATTATTTTCCAAACATTTGCAAAATACAGACTAAAGTTGAAAAGATTTACCCCAATGTAGCTATTCTTATAAAACGTTGACACATTTTTGGCATATTTCTTCCAGTCTTTTTTCAAATCCATGGAGGTTATATATTTGTAATCTCACAAATTTCAAAGAGAAATATAAATTTCATACAATCTTGTACGCTGTTCTTCCAAACTTGATAGTGCATCCCCAATACTTCCCAGTCTAAGTTCTCATAATCATGATTTTAATGGGTCTCTATCTAATGGTTCATTAATTTACCAGGATCAACATTCAGATTCCTTCCAATTTATGCCAATGTAGACATAATTATGAGCCTCATAATTATGTCCACATAACTGTATTTTTTCTCTGGTGTAGACATCCTCATGGCAAATCATTTCATCCAAAGGCATAGTTCTTTTATAAGGTAATATTGCAGCTCAATTTGGTTTTTACAAATAATGTTTGTGTGCATATTGTATGTATGTGTGTATATATAAAATGCGTAGGCATTTAATATTTAAAAATGATTATTTTGCTGGTGGGTTTGCAAATATGTAGCTACTCTTTTTTTAAAATTTTTACCAAGAGCATATATTGGTATATTGTATGCATAATGGTCACATTTATCATGGTTATTTTGTACCTGTACATGATGTATCTTGGTTTTCCCCCCTCTTCCCCACCCCTCCCTTCTGCTCCCCCCTTCCCTATTTACAGCAGGTTTATTTATATTTTTCCATTTTTTTCCCTTTCCTCTTTCATAATTTTCTTTATTGTCAAAATTTTCTACAGTTAATATATATTTATTTTTAAATTAGGAAATTATAATAGAAGGAAACCAGAGTAAACTGTAATGACTTAGACATCAAACTCTGGAGACAGAGTACCTAGGTTGGAATTTCAGCTTAGTTTCTATACTAGCTTTATGATTTGAGGCCAGTACCTCAACTTCTCTGTTCCTCTGGTTTCTTGTCTGTCAATTAGGAAAGTAATGGTACATGCTTCATAAAGCTGTTTACCTCACATTTGTATTGTGAGAATTAAAGAATCAATCCATGTCAAGTCCTGAGAACAATGATCTGCATATAACAGACATCCCAGAAATGTCAGCTACCATTACTTGGGAGTGGAACAGGAATTTACACCTCCCATCCCCCATACTGATCATGGCCTCTGAAATTCAAACGTTGATGTTCAATCCAATATAGTCCATTTATAGGACAAGCATACTTGACGCTACAAAAGATGTGAAGTGATTAGGAGAGGCAGCATCAAAGTTTAGATCCTTTCCCATCTCATATGTATACATTATCCTCTCAGCTTTCCAGAATAATTTCATTTAAGGAAAAAATGAAAGATATCTGGAGAACTTCAGTTATATGCTATCACTAGATCTGGCTTGGAGAAGGGGGAAATATGAAAAAGACTTTCAAAGGCAATCATCACATATTTTACAATTTTATATGTGATTGATACTGAACTTAAATATAATGCCATGAAACAAAAATCAGAAAATGTGTACAATTGAAGATTTGTTACAAGTCTCTACAATTCCCTAATGTTTCTCCAAACTAGAATTGATTATCTTGCTTCACTGAACATTTCAAACCTCATTTTGTTTATTGTCCTATATACCAAAGATTTACAAGCTATAACCTCTCAGTAAATATATAAATGAGAAGTGAATTTTAATTTTGCATAATATAACTAGAAACCCACATTTAGTTCTGTAAAATAATTTATAATTTTTTGAGTGGAAAGAAATAATCGATGTCTTTTATCATAGTCACCTCTATTTCAAATTATTTTCTGGATACTTACTCAGTTATTTACTTTGTAACTTTTTATATCCGAATTACAATATAGACAACAAACAAGTATACTAGAGAAGCGCACTGTGTGGAGAATCATCTGAGAGTTTAGTTTGTGCAGTGAATAATCATTAATTGATTTATATGTTAAGCTGAGAATTTTTCTATGAGTGATTCGTAATGTATTTTTACTTTACCACGTGGATGAGCACTTCTTAACATGAGTTCTTCTGCCCTTCTGAAACCCATGCTGGTCCTTTTCAGCCTTCTGATGCTTAATACTTTGATGAAAGATAAATTAATATCCATTTAATAATTTAGAAAGTTTTCTCATTTCAAAGGCTTTATAGCATATGTAAAATGGATACCTAATCAATATATTCCAATTACAATCCTTTCTCTGAATTTTAAAGTGGACTTTTAAGCCATTTACAAATAATGTGTTATTTTTTGTTCCTCCAGGCATTACCATCTTCATTGCATGTCCTGAGATTTACCACAGAATGTATCCTCATGAGGCATTTAAGAATTTAATTTGCCTATTTCTCTAACTCTTAGATTTAAAGATATCAACTGTTGCTATGTGCTGGTCATGGCACAAGCATACGAATAGACTTAAGTTGTTTCCTAGATTTCTATTCCAGGAAGCAATATGAAAAGCAAACCAACAATGTAGTAAGAGGAAATGTGAAGCTTAGGACATAGCTACTGTCCCCTTTGTGGCCAGCTTTAGATAGGAAGTTATTATCTGGGCAATTAATGTCAGGAGTATACATAGTATCTACAATATCATGCAAACTAATTCTAAACTTTCCTTAAACTACTGTGTTTCTTTCTTATGTAGTGCTGTAAAGTTACACACACACACACACACACACACACACACACACGTTTTATTTTAAGCAGACATCATTGAGTATAAAGCCTCTCTCTGAGGCCTAGTATACTCTGTTTGTAATAGGAAATGCAGTTTATTAACTGCCATAACCCGAGAGTCAATTATTTCATGTCCCAGGAAAATAAAATGAAATGAAAGAAGTTGGATTATATGGAGACCTTTGAACACACAATGCAGTGGATGAGCTCCGGGCATTTCACTTTTGATTTCTATGAGCAGTGATGTTTTTGTCGAAAAATAAGAAAAAGGAAAACTACTAGAGTGCTGAGATACTCACTTTCCTGTGCTAGTATAACCCATGAGGAAACAAAAGCTCTGGCTGTGAATAAGCTCTAAAAAATCTATCAGAAAAGAAAGTAACCTTCATTTTCATTGTCACTGAAGAGCCTTCTTCCAAATGGGAAAGTAGATGTCATGTGGACTGGAAGATACATTTTGTGACAGCAGGAAAACTGTATCTGACTTGAAAGGATTTAGTGAAGTCTATCAGGCCTTTGTAATGCTGGTTTTGCGGGACAGGTCTGACATCAGTGTCACAAGCTAGCTGGAGTAGAACTGACTTTGAATGGGGCTTATATTTCCAAGATACAGTCTGGCCCCTGGATATCATAAGCAGCTCAAGTAAAAGGGGAGGGGAGGCTGCTCCAATTTAAAAGTCGATAATTTTTTAAAGAAAGGACATGTACCAACTCCCAACAATGAATATAATCATTATGTATCACTAACATGTACTAATAAAAAAAGAAACCCCAAAAAATAAAAATAAAATAAATGGACCTCATCATGTAGTAATGTAACATAGAAAATATTGTAAATGCCACTATTTTTTCTCCAGGTAAATTTATTAAAGGGGACAGTTTTAAACAGCCTTCTCTACTTGTAGCAGAGATAATATATGGGTTGTCCTTGGTGAGAAGAAACGCTAGCTACCAAGTACAAAATAATGTGAATGTGGACTCAAGTGATCCCTTTCATAAAAGGGCATAGAGACCTTCTTGTGGTGATGCAGATTTGTTTTTGTACATCATATTTGTAGTACATAATGATTATATTCATTATGGGGAGTTGATATGTGTACACGAAATGTCTTAATTCCTTTTTATCCCCTTTCCCTCCCTTCCTTAACCTTCCCTGCATCTCTTAGACCCCTTCAAAAATTATATATATATATATATATAATATATATATATATATTCATATACACGTTTGTAATATGACATTCTTCTTTTCATAGGGACTTGGTGCGTGTACACAACACTTCACAATTTCACCCTTTTTAATATCACTGAGTTTCCTCTCAACTTCCCCTTTGTAACACCCTCCTTAAACATACACATACTCATACATGCACATACACACACATATCTGGAAAGAGTAAAACTTTGTACCTAATGATTTTTTCTGGCACTGAACCAAGCACAAAACCTTAGCCATTTGCATCCAGAGGATAGAATGTATGATCTGTACCAATGGGGTGAGCAGACTTGGTGTGAACACTCACTGATTTACTTCCTGGTTATGCGATCCCAGACAAAGTAAGTCGCTTCTCTGAGCCTCGTTTTCCACACATGTAGAAAGGACCGATAATAGCACCTACCTCGTAAGTTTGCTTTGAGGAATAAACAAGGTAATTTAATAAAGTCATTTTTACAGTTTTTAGTAAGCACTCAAAAATAGTAGATTCTGCTTTTACTGTTTTGTGGGGTAGAGTAATCCATACTTCACCAATACCATCATCATTATTTTAGATGAATATCACCTTATAGGGTCTCTCTGGACAGGATTAGTCCTAGAATCATGCTTCTGGGCCACAGTTTCTCACTAGAAGCACTTTAAACATGAATTATATTATGAATATTTAAGGTATACAACATGATATTATAGGATATGTGTACATAGTAAAATGCTTACTGTAATAAAACGAATTAACACATTCTTCGTCTCATATAGGTCTATAGTTGCCATGTGGTTTTCTTTGAACATTGTTATGGCTTGTGTCTAGATGTCCCCCAAATGCCTCATGTGGTCATTGATGTGGCTTTTTCATACATCTATAGGTGTGGATCTAGAGTGTGTGATGCTGGGACTGAGGATGTGTGATTACTAAATTAGTCTACTGATTGGTTTGGCATAGTTCTGAGTGTGGCTAATAGGAAGGCTCGCCCTGGGTGTGAGCACTGTCTACCCTAAGGGTGTGGCGTAGCCTGAGTATAATATGAGGTACAGAAAGAGGGCTGCTGTAGTTGCTGCCTGTCACTTGCTGCTTTACTGCTTTGCTGCTTGCTTCCTTGCTGCCTTCTGCTTGCCATGAACTGTTTCTCCTCTGCCACGTCACCCTGTCTTGGATTCAGCCAACTATGGTCTGAAACCTTTATAAACTGTCACCGAAAATAAATCTTTCCTCCTTTAACTTTGGATGTCAGATATTTTGGCTCAGCAGTGAGAAAAGTAACTAATAAATGCATGTTAAAATAAAACAAAGCTAAGGCAACTTCCATTGAGTATCATGAGGTTTTATGCATATACACATTCTTTTCTCTAAAATTCCAGAATCTAGCAACTCCCACAAGGGTAGAGGCATGAGAATTTAATCCAACAATATTAGAAAATATCAGCTCTTCAATCAAATTTCACACGATGACCTACTCTTTCTATTTTGTAATTTTCCTTGGAAAGGGTTAAAACAAAAATAGCTCAGGATATAAAAAGTGCTATTTTCTCTGATTTTGTTTGAGTCCTGCAGCTTTGATTATATGGCATGATGGCCCTGTTTATTTGTAACTTCTCTAAGCACTGATTTTAAGTAAGTCATTATCATATGTTTCCTCTTCATGATTCACCCCTTCCAAGCAATTGATTCCTCAGGCTCTTCAGCACAATCTGAATAATATACTGTCTTTTGCTCAGGGCCATTAAAAATTGTTGTTTAGGCTTGTAGGTCACAAAAAAATGTTATTTTTGAATCCACATCCTGAAAAATCTACTAGATATAGGGATGGGCCCTATAGACCTTCTCTGGTAAATAGGTCTTTGGGTAAAGAAACTAACCCTTCCAAAAGAGGTCTGACTTAGCATGCTGATAGCCCTACTAGAATTTGGACACTGAGCACATTTATTCCAAAATGTTCATTCTCATTGGCAATATCCTAGTTTATGTCTCTGTTACATGCCTCAACTTTGAAGATAGCTACATGTTTAGACAACTTGCTTTTCTCCTTCCAAAACCTCCCATATAACTTAGAGCAAAGCTTTTATAGTATCATTTCAGTCTCCCAAAACCTTCAGTGGCTCCCTACTACACGATAAAAAACCAAACCAAATCAAACCAAAACAAAGCAAAAACCTTCTAGGCACTGTAAAAATCCTAGAATGGCAGTTTTGGAAGGGATCCTAAAATATACTTCAGTATTTGCCAAACTTTTCTTGACAAGCGCCAAACGTTTGCACCAATTCTTAGTGGATAAAGAAAAACAAGGGCAATAAAACAAGTAGTGTATAAGACTAAATTTATTCATTTCAAAGATTTTTAAATGTATCTTGCATGCCTACTTTGAAATTTGCTTTATTTTATGAAGTGGCAAAACTAATAGATGATAGGGTTTTTTATTTGTTGTTATATCTTCATATGTGCCAAAATGATACTATCAGTCTTTTGTTGCTTCATGCCCATAAACTCACAGTTTTTAAATTTTACTGATCCATGGAGTCTAAAATTCTGGGAGAAAATTAAGGAAGGAAGGATTAAATGACTTACCTAAGGCCATACTGATAATAGTTATGCTTGGTTGCAAACCCTGGTGTTAGCTAGCCTCTACTCTTTACTGTGATATTCAAGTGCTCTACATTTAAAACCCACTATGTCTTTGTATCTCTATCATCAAGAGGCCCTAAAACAAACCCTATCTTCTAATCAGTGGTGATCATTTGACTTTCTTTCACTACTTTGCCTACTAAATTCCCAACATGTAAGGATGCTGTCTCTTTTATTATACCTCTCTTTCAGAAGGAATCCTTCTCTTTATTGTATTCCCTTAAATTTATACTGTATATCATTGTATCATATCTTGCCAAAGCTGCCATCACCTATGGCTTATATCTCCTTCTATGCCTTCCATCTCAGTAAATGACATTATCATCTATCCTATTGCTCGAGCTAGAGACTTTAAAATCATCCCATACCACTCTCTACACCAATATCTAATAAATCATGAAGGCTTGTCATCTATTCCTACAAAATCCACCCTGCAAATATCCACTTTAATCCTTTCCCTGAAATTCTGCACAGAGTAGCCTGTGTCTCCTTGTTCTGCCTTGCAGTCAGTCCGTCCTTTTCACAGCAGCCACTTTAGGTCTAGGAACTGTCTAACCATCGCCTTCAAAATAAAGCCTAGAATCATTAATATGCTATACAAGATATGCAGTGTGTATGCATGCCCATTGTTCCAGGCTTATCTCTTGTTGCTTTTTTCATCCCAGGATTACCTCAGCTTTGTTGAACTTTTAATTCCTTAAATGCGTCTTTATCACTGTTGCATGTTTTCTTGCTTACATCAACTTCCTCTCACCCCTGTGAATTGTCTTACATGCTGGTTACAGTGGATGGAGCACTCCTCCTCTAGGAAACATTCTTTGAGGCTCTAGGCCTTAATTTGGTGTCCTGTGGCAGAACACTTCTCCCTTCATATAGCACTCACCACATTGTATTATAATTGCTTGTTTAGTGATTTTCCTTTTTTATCTGGACCACAAGAAGTACAAGGCCAGGGATCACATCTATCATGCTCACCATTGCATTGTAACACTCAGCTCTGACATATAGTAGACATTCAGCAAATGCATGGTATGTGAATTATAGTCTCATACTATGCCTCTTCTTATACTATTGAGACTTCTATACTTATGTAATTTTCTTGATTTGATTATAAATTCCTGTGAATAAAAGGTATCCTTTTTGTATAATACCCCTATAAAATACCATATATATTATACATTTCTGGTAAATATTTGGTAAATGTGTGATTAGCCTATATATTATATCTGTATCTATATATCTGTATCTATACCTGTATAGAGAGTCCATAGTTTTGGTGCTCAGAAAACCTGAATCTAAATCCTGACTTCACCAGCTGAGGTATGTGACTTTTAGAAAGCTACTTAACCTCTATAGCCTTGTTTTCTCTGCTGCTACAATGAATATCATCTAATACCAACTTCACTAGGTGGTGATGAGAATTTGATAAAATAATATATTTAATGCAATTAAAATAGTACTTGGAAAAGCTTATGTTAGGGAGGGCAGATATTGTTGTTATAATGTAATCCAAGTAAGTGTCTTGGAAATAGTAAATGTTCAGTAATTGATGTCTACGAGTATTGTCATTATCATCATAATAGTTTTGTATTTAAATTAAATTACTTTTAATAGAATATACTTTATAATATTATCAGGCACAGACTATTAATCTTAATTTCAGTAATTGTTATTATTTAGAGTATTTAGATTAGACATGGGATATTTTTGCATTTAAATCAATAGAAGTATTGGTTGTTGCTCTTATCATTGATGTAAATTTTTTCATTGATGTAAATTGTTCAGAAATAAACAAAGGATTTGTTTTTACTAACCCTGGTTGTTTACTTACCCCAAAATCAGGACAGGCTAAACTAGGATATGGTTATATTGATATATTAGTAAGCTTTGTTGCTGCTAGGAAAATACATGACTCCCACAATTTAAAGAAGGAAAGGTTTAATGGCCCATGGTTTGACTCATGGTTTCAGAAGATTCTGTCCATGGTGAGCTGATTTCAAGGCAGAAACAAAATGGTGGAAGGGTGTTGTGAAGCAAAGATTTAATTCATGATGACTGAGAAAATAGACTACGAGTTAATTCCATTCTGAAACTTCTCACTTGAACTTCTTTGTTTCTCAAAATTTCTCACTTATAGACTGATTTAATCACCATTTTTGTGTCCTGCCACCCTGAACAATTCTTATGTTACCAGAGGTCCCATCCTGTCTTGACTGATTTCTAATTTGTACCTACTTCCTATGGAGACCAGAAGAATTTAATCTTCAGAAGGCTACTCCATTGCTCCTTATAAAAATCCTGCCTGGAATTGCTATGAATAGTTATTAAACAGCACTTCTTATTTATTTTCTCTTGATGAGTTGGCTCCAGATACTTTAATCCAGACACCCTTCAGAGAGGAAGGGTGAGGGGCTATGTATAGTACCCGAGGTCATACGTTCATGACTCACACAAACACACCCAGAAATGTGCCTTACTAATCCCCTAAGCTGCTCCCAATCAAAGCAATTTGAAACAATTAAGCCTGATTGTCAAAAACGGCTATACAGTTTTTGCTTTTATTCATGAACTATATTTCAAATTTACTTGAAGATATACTTGTTTCCCTGAATCCAAAATATGGTTAAAAATATATATGTATGAATATAGATGTGCTTATGTAATGTTTGTGATACAGGACTAGCATGAGAATAGTTGAGGGGGAAGTTCAGATGTTTAGGCAAGTGGTAATTGCTATTAATAACCACAGGTTGAACTAGTGCAAATTTGGGGGCTTCAGACTGGTACCTCTGCTGTTCTTCAGGTTTGTTTTCTACTTTTGCCTGTGCGTTTTATGTTCACACAGTATTTCTTTTTTACTATCTCATAAATTTTATGTCAATATGCCTATTTTTAAAATTTTAAGAATGGATTGCTTTTTAATATTATGGTTAGTAGCAAAAAAATCAACAAGAATATGATAATTCCATTTGAGTTTTTTGAGGAATCGCCATACTGTTTTCAAAATAGCTATACTGATATACGTGCCACCAACAATGTACAAAGTTTGTCATTTCTTCACATCCTTGTCCAAAACTAGTTATCTTTCATCTTCTGGATAATAGCCAAAGTGTGAAGCAATATCTCTTATTGTGGTTTTAATTTGCATTTCTTTGATTATTATAGATATCGAACTTTTTTATATATCAACTGGCTGAATGAATTTTTGAAATGTATATATATATGCAGTGGAACATTGCCTCAAAACACAAAAAAATTCCGTCTTTTATGCTAAATGAATAAGCCCAGAGAACATTATATTAAGTGAAATGAGGCAGAAACAGAGAGACTGATGACATATGATCTCTCTTATATATGGCAGGTAAAAACATCAAACACAGAAGTAGATGGTATTTTTACTTCTAGTAGTAGTACAAGTAGAGCTCATACAAGGCATATTACACTGTACTGACAAATGAATATTGGCTTAGCATCACAAGAACTTTTACGAACACTCATGGTCTAAAAAGATTTCTAGGGATATTTTAGTTTGAGTTCCATGGAAACCAATTCATAAATGAAGACTTATATGTACAAGATTTATTGGGGAGTTCTCTTGGGAAATACATTTATGAGGAAATTAGAAAGTTGGAAGGATTTGGCAGAAGTCAAGCCCGTGCACAATATAGTTGCTAACATGGCCTCAGCACACCATATAGGAAGATATGAAGCAGGGATGTGCCTTCATAATTATCCCAAATTGAAGCAGTGGTACTGGGCTTTTTTCCTTTTATTTATTTTTTATTAGTACATGTTTGAAGAAGATAATGTTTACATTGCTTGTGTGGAGTTGGTACATGTACATAACACATCTTAATTCCCTTTCTCATCACCTTTCCCTCCCCTCCACCCCTTCCTCCATCTCTTCATCTGCTTCCGATTCGAGAAAGGCCTGTCTCCCTACTTCTTACTACCTATATATTATTTTGCTCTTCATTTATAATTTGGGTTTCTCATGTAAGAGAAACCATGGGATATTTAAGCTTATATGTTTGATTTATTTCACTTAACATTATGATTTCAAGGTGCATCCATTTTCCTACAAATGACTCAAGTTTATCTTTCTTTGTGGTAAACTCTTATTCCATCATATGTAAAAACCACATTTTCTTTAATCACCTGTTGATGCACATATAAGCTGTTTCAAGATTTAGCTATTATGAATTGTGCTGCTATGAGCATGGGTATGATGTATTATTGTAACACGATGTCTTTAACCCCTTTGGGATGATACCTAGAAGGGGAAAAGGTGGGTCAAATGGAATTTTAGTTTCATTTTTTTGAGGAATCTCCATACTGATTACCATAGTAGTTGTACTAGTTTACACTCCCACCAACAGTGTAAAAGAGTTCCTTTTTCCCTACAGCCTCGCCAGCATTTGTTATTATTAGATTTCTTTATAATGGCCATTCTTTCTGGGGTAAGTTGGAACCTTGATGTGGTTTTAATTTGCATTTCTGCAATGGCCAGTGATGTTGAGCATTTCTTCAAGTACTTATTAGTCATTTGTACTTCTTCTGTGAAGTGTCTATTCATTTTACTTCCCCATTTCTGGATTAGGTCTTTAGAGGGGTCTAATTGTACTTGAGTTCTTTAATATATTCTAGGTATTAGTCTTCTGTTTGAGGAATAACTGGCAAATTTTTTTTTCCTATCCTATAGGTTGTCTTTTCACTATGTTCATTGTTTCTTTTGCTGTGCAGAAGCTTTGTAATTTGATATGATCCCATTTGCTGATTCTTTCGACTATTTCCTGTGCAACTAGGGTTCTTCTGTTCAGGAAGTCTTTGCCTATGCTTGTGAATTCAAGAGTTTTACCTATTTGATCTTCCAGCATATTAAGTGAAAATGGATCAAATAACTAAATGACAGTGGGCTTTTGCTTCCTCACATCAGAGTGTTTAGTTTTGGCCACTTCCTGCAAAATATGAACTTTAGGCATGGCAACTCCTTTTAACCAAGGACAGTTTTCATTATGGATTAAGCTTTGAGGATTAGTATTCTGATATTTTTAGTAGCTCATGGTTTCTGCCCTGGGCCATGTATGGGAATACTTGCTACAAGGCCTTGCAGCCTGAACTTGCCCTTGAAAGTTTGATAGGATTTGAATGGATACACAGGTGAATTAACAGATACAGTCTCCAGGGTGGGGAGTGGGATGGAAAAGGACAAGTTATATTCTGGAGATGGCAAATAAATCAGATTTTAACTCATCTTTTTGAAGTAATACTAGGGATTGAATCCAAGGCATTCACAGTTATCTACATCCCCACCCCAGCCCCTTTATATGAGACAGGGTCTTGCTAAATTGCAAAATTGCCTGAGAGGAGCTTGAACGTATGATCCTCTTGCTTCAGCCTCCCAGAGTACTAGGATTACAGACATAGTCCACCAGGTCTGGTTTAATCTTATGTTTGTTGAATTTCATTTGATAAAAGTACTATACTGTGCTGGTAATTTTAAAATGCAGAGTATTATCTCATTTAATCATCATTATCCTTTCAGTTAGATATTATTTTTAGTTTATAAATGAGGAAAACATATCTCCATATGGTTATTAATTGCCTGATGTTACCCAGGATAAAAGTGGTGGAAGTGATACTTAAGTCTAATTTTCCTGGATCCAGAGATGCTGCTTTTTCTATTAAAATGTTATGTCACTGAAAATAGAGAAATATGCTACCAAATGGTGACAGTAGATTATGGACAGTCTATAAGAAAAATTTTATTTGTTATTATTTATATACTTAATTTTTTATTCTCTGGTTGTCTCCTGGATCAACTATAATTTTTTTTTTAAATTTTATTTTAATGGTACATTTTAGATGTACCTAGTGATAACATTCATCATAGGGGATTTGGACCTGTACATGACATGCCTTGTTGCTTCTTTTTTTCCCATTCCCCTCCACTCCCTTCACCCCTCCTCCCTCCCTATCTACAAAAGCTTTGTTTCCATTTTTTCCTTCCATTTCTTATTTCTCTTGTCCTCTGTTCTGTTCACCCTCCCTTGTTCCCTTTCTCATTTGGACATTTTCTTCCCTTTCCCAATATAATACATTTTGGTCTTTATTTACACTTTCAGTGTAATAAAAACAGCATGGTACCAGCACAAAAACAGACCCCAGGACCAATGGACCACATTAGAAGATGAAGAAACAGGTCCAAACACTCTCAGTCACCTTATCTTTGACAAAGGGGCCAAACAACCTCACTGGAAGAAAGATAGTCTCTTTAATAAATGGTGCTGGAAAAACTGGCTCTCCACATGCCGCAGGTTAAAACTAGACCCGTATCTTTCCCCATGCACTAAGCTAAAATCAAAGTGGATCAAAGATCTAAATATTAAAACAGAAACACTGAATCTGTTGGAAGATAGAATAGGTAGAACTCTTGAAGACATAGGTGTAGGCAAGGACTTTATGAACAAATCCCCAGCTGCCCAGGAAATATCACAGAGAATCAACAACTGGGATCTGATCTTATTAAAAAGCTTTTGCACAGCAAAAGAAACCACCAACAGAGTAAAGAGACAAACCACGGAGTGGGAAAAAATTTTTGCCAGCTGTTCCTCTGACAAAGGACTAACATCTTGAATATATAAAGAACTATAATTTTATAGTAATAATAATATGCTGATTATCATTATTATTAGTAGAAATATTGTCTGTCTTTTGCTGATATTGTATGAAAATTGCCCACTTTCGGTCTTTCTCTATGGATTATTTCATTTACTCCTTACAACAATCTTTAGGAAGTTACAGTAGTGTTTATCTCATTTTGTGGCTAAGGTAACTGAAGCTTAAAATTATATAGTGAAATTATCCAAGGTCGTACAAGTAGAGTGTGACATAATCAACACTAGAAGGTCTCTTTGATTCTTAAAGTCCACAAATAGTACACTTTTCCTTTTTATATTTTCTATAGTCTATTGTGCATTACTAGGCACATAGTTGTTGCTTAATGATTACCTACCACTTTAGAGTAAGTGACTTTGCCTTCCCACTTCAGGGTCCACAAGTTTCTCTAAGGTGAAGCAATACCTGCCCATAACTAAAGGAGTATAGTGAGATCAGAGAGTGAATAAGTAAGCCCAAGGGAATGGGCCTCTCAGGCTCCAGGCTCTGTAGCCTATGTAAATTGGATTACTTTTTTGTGTGTGTGTGTGTGCTGGGGATTGAACTCGGGGCCTTGTGCTTGTGAGGCAAGCACTGTACTGGATTACTTTGGTTCATTATTTCGTGCCTACCTTTAACCTATTTTTTATTACAACAAATATTTATAGTTTTATTGGGCACTAGTCATAATTGAAGATGGCGAAAAACAGCAAAGTTGCTGTCCTTGTAGACTGTATGTTCTAGATAGAGAAATAGGTGACTCACAGCCAAAGAGTTTAATACATGATATCTCAAGATGGTAGTTAAGTGCTCTGGAGAAAAAAAATTAAGGCCTGGTAATGAGGATAGATAATAAAGTACATTCAGGGAAAGTGTTGATATTTTGGAAAGGGTGATTTGGGAGAGGCTTTTTGATAATATAAGAGCAGAAATGTGAAGGAAAAGAAGAGAACCGTGGACGTAGCCTGGGAATAGCATTTTAGGCAGATGGAAAACAGAGCAAGTCTGAGGGCTCGGGGCAGAACTTATCTGGCGTGTATGAGGACCACCAAAATTCAATTAATGGGATGTTATTATGGTATTTTGCTATATGACTCACCAGTGATATGAAAGATTTGAAAGCCCTTTCTCAGAGTTGACTATATACTTCCTTCCGGAGCAGATTTGGCATGAGATTAAAAAAAAAAAAAAGTAGAGAACAAAACCAATGGGGCTGATTAAAGTGTCTAGAGCCAACTCATCAAGAGGAAATAAATAAGGTGGACCATTTAATGACTATTTGTCGTAATTCCATGCAGAGTTTTTATAAGGAACAATGGAGTAACCTTCTGAAGATTAAGTTCTTCTAGTCTCCATAGGAAGTAGGTGCAAATTGGAAAATTGGTCAAGATAGGATGAGACCTCTGGTAAAACAAGAATTGTTTAGGGTGGCAGGACACAAGATGGTAATTAGACTCAGTCTACAAATGAGAAATTTTGAGAAACAAAGAAGTTCAAGTGAGCAGTTTCAGAATGGAAGTAATTTCCAGTTTATTTTTAAACTAAAGGAAAATATTCATATGAAGAGAAAATGATGCTAAAAGCCCACCTTTGCTGACATGTTTTGAGTCATTTGAATGAATAACAGGGTCCTGGAAACAAATGTTAACTTGATGTTAAGGCTAGTAAGATGGAAAGTGGTTTCCTAGAAAGGATTGGTTGGTACATTCTTTTTTTTTTTTTTTGGTTTTTTGAGACAAGGTCTCACTATGTAGTTCAGGCTGGCCTTGAATTCACTATGTAGACCAGGCTGGCCTCAAACTTGCAGCAATCCTCCTGCCTCTGCCTCCTAAGTGCTGAGATTACAGGCCTGCACCACCATGCCCGGCACATTCTTTCAATTATTTATTGATATACCTGTTTATGTTCTGTCTTATCTCACAAAGATTATAGAGCAGATTATAGAGTTATGTATGTAATACATGAGACAAAAACTAAGAGAGAGAAACAGAAAATCATAACAGTAGGAGAAATAAAGTCAAATTAATATAAAACTAATGTCTAAAACGTGTCATTGTTACCTAAAAGTGGTCTCCAGACATTTAGCTCTGAGGTTTCTACAAAATAATTGAAAGAGCCCAAGAAGTGATCAGTTTTTTGATACACAGTTACCATAAGAACTCATTAGAAGTCCAGGAGAGGCAGGGAAGAATGACTGTGAATGACAGACCCTAAGGAATCCCAAAGATTCCTTACCTCCTTAATTCATGCCTCTGTGTAATCCCTTCCCTTGAGGATGTGCACACCCAGGATGTGCTTCTCAGCAAAAGAATATGTCAAAGGTCCTAGTTTGTCACTCCAGTGTCATATAAGTAAGGCACGTCTTAGTGGACTAGAGTGAGAGTTTATTTCCACTGCTATTTTTGAAGAAGTAAGATGCTATACTTTGAGAGGGCCTATAAAAAAGGGTCACAGGAGAAGGACTAGCCTGTATCCTCTAAGATCGCAAAGCAGCCTCGGGATGATTGCGCCTAAGAAAGCAGAACTCTAGTCATACAACAACACGGAGAAAAATTCTTCCAAAAGAATGGCCTCATAAGGAGATGTTTCTTATTGCAAATCTGAGATTGCAGCTCTGGAAAACATCTAGAGTACAGTCTGGTGAGACCTGAGACCAGCAGACTCAACTAAGCTTTGCCTGGACTCCTGATCCTTGGAAACTATGAGATAATAAACACGTATTATTTTAAGCCACTAAGCTCTGTCTCATACCATCACTTACTCAGGTCTCACTCTGGTAGGCCTTCAAGGGAAACTGGAAACTAAATTCCTTGAGCTTTTCACTTCTGTCAGAGGTCTAACTACAGGTCTGTGCAGAAGCAGGATAAATAGGCTGTGTGATTGTTTAAGGTCCTTGTATGATCTTTCCTCATGTGACAGACCTGCCTTGGCTTTTAAAACACATATATGAATGTAGCAAAATCAATTTGCTCGAATAGGGTCTGTATTTTCCACCTGGGACTCTTTCTTGTATGGTACCCTTCCACTCTGTTTGCACTTTCAACACTTCAGCCTTTTACTGAGTATGTAATTACTCTGTGACTGCTAAACAATAATGTCATTTACTGAATTCTTTTATCACCAGACACATAATCATCAGTTCAAAAACAATTATGCAAGAAGCTCATTAATCTTCAGAATATCTTTAAAGTTTTTCAACTAATAATTAACACATTTACTTGTCATCTTTGCTTTAGCACATCCAAAACAGAATGCTTTCCCTGTTGTCCATTTCATCATTTGCAGTCTTTGCTGTATTTTTGAAAATTTAAAGGTGGATGGATGGTTTGTGCTTTACAATTCAATGTGATAAAACCCATAGCCACTTTTCAAGAGTCCCATTTAATTTAAAAGGAGAATGACTACTTTTATTCCAAATTAATACTTTTATCGTGTATGAAACTAATGGGATTAAATAACTCTCTTAAAATAGATAATAAAGTTTTAGGACATATTTTACAATTTTCGCTGTTATATACCACATGGAAGCCTAGTTCTTTTGCTCTTTTCCAGCCTGAGAATGTAGGAACTATTATGAACTCTACTTTGCAGGAGACCACAGGTTTTAGCCTCAGCAATAAATGGCCTTACAATGTCACTATGTCCTCAATCCATCAGCACATATGTCTATTTTGGATTTAAATATAGGAAACAGGTAGGATGTTGTGATAAAACCAAACTAAATATTCTATGTGTTAATAATAACTATGATTTATGGCACTAAAATGGCTACTTATTTTGCTCAAGATGAGTTAGACTTAAAAGTCAGGGCAAAATCAACATGTAGGCAATTGGGATTTTATTTCTTATCAGGCTAATGAGTTTGCATTCAAATGTCATCAAATAGTACAGGGAAAGCAAACAATCTCTTTCCCTATGTCCTTAGTAACTATTGTCTGTAAATTAAACTAACAAATGATGGATTAACAGCACAAAAGCTTTGTTTCATATACACAGGAGAATTTCACAGTAAAGAAGTGAAAACATAGAAGTAAAAGTAAATGAGTAACCAAAGTAGTGGTTAAGACTGAGAGTTTATATATCATGATAACAAAGTATATTAAATTGTGGAAACATAACAGGAAAAGTAAAATGATTTAGTTTTTGGAATGATCCATTATGGCAAGGTAAATATAGAAAGAAAATTAATAGAATATAAGGGCTCCTTAAATAAGGTATATTTATGCAGATATATTTTGATGTCAGTTTTGTGTCTTCAGTAATAAAAGTTGTTCTCTTTTCCTGGTGTGTGAAGAAAGAGTGAGGATACCATCATAAAGGAAAATATATGCCTTATTTTTAGGCAGAGAGGGACAGGGCAGAGACTCTGCTCTGCTGTTTTCTAATTGCTTTCCTATCAGCGTAATACTTACACAAAAGTGGTATATTTTCACTCCCTTCATTAATAAATTCTTGATTAAGCAATGTTATGTCCTCAAGCATAGCATTAGTACAATGCATCCATCACAAATATGTGGGTTGAAAGCTCTTCTTCATTGTGAGGGTTTCGGGCAGTGGGTCTTCTAGGAGGTGATTAGATCTGGAGAGCAGAACACTAGCCAAAGGATTAGTGCTCCAGAGGAGGTCTCTGAGACTCCACCATATGAGCACACTGTAAGAAGGTGCAATCTATGGATCAGGAAGTGGTTCCTCCCTGGACACCAAATCTCCAGGCACCTTGATCTTAGCATTTACATCCTCCAGAACTGTGAGAAATAATTTTCTGTTATTATAAACTGTCTAGTCTGTAGCATTTTGTTATAGCAATCTGAATAGACTAAGACGAACAATATTCACACTAACAAATCTTAATTCACCAGAATTTTTCATGTGTAAAAATGTAATCAAACAGATTTCACAGACACTTTCAGAGAATTGACAACTTCTAGCGTGGTTTAGATTCAATATATACGTGATAATTGGTCTGCATTTTTCCTGTCTCACTCTGTAGGTTTTCTGAATGAGTTGTGATTTTTCTGTTCATTATCCTGAGATCTCATTTCGTCCTCAGTTAGAAAAGATAATCAGTACAATAATGGTAATAACAATAGCACTAGTTGGCCTTTTCAAGTGGTTCCTGTGTCAAGCACTTAATTCTCATAGTAATCCTATACTATAGTCACTGTTACTATTTTCATTGTTAAAGTTAAGGAAAATGAGTCTCAGTGAAGTAAAGGAGCATTTCCATGGTCACATGAGTGATGAGGAAGGCAGAATTAGGACCAGACATAAGTAATCCTGGCTCCTAGTCTATTGTATCTACCGTGAAATTTTCTTATCTTTCAAGGAGGGCAAATGAGATCGTAAGCTGCGGAGGTAGGATAATCTCGTATAGCGTGCAGTCCTGTTACACTGGAAGTATGACTTTGAGGATGTTACTTAACATTGCTAACATTCAGTGTTCTTCTATTAGTCAACTTTCCTGTTGCTGGGATGCAATGCCCGACTTCCAAAATTTAAAGGATGAAAGTTTTGGTTCGGCTCACAGCTTCATAAAATCAGAGTATGGTCTTCTGGCTTCAAGGCCGAAAATCCACAGCAGAAGAGTGTGGTGGGGCAAAGGTGATTAGTGTCTAGTATTTGTGAAGCAGAGCAGGGGAACAGAACTACAGTGACAGGGTAAGGAATGAGATATAGACCCACCCAGACTCACCCAGAAATGTGCTTTATTAATCACCTAGGCAACTCTCAAGCCAATCAATTTGACAAAATCATGCTTACCCGCCAAAGTTCTTATCTGCAATTCTTTACTATAATATCAACCTCATCAGGTTAGTCATATCCTGAAACTTCAATTCCGAATTTAGTGTTCATGTTTGTTGATCACATTATCACACTGTATCTTCTCAATAAAAATTAAGTGTATCTATACACACACACACACACACACACACACACACACACACACTATATGTACAGTGCATGTATTATTTCAAAAGTGGTAATGTGATGATATATAGGCCCACATACCTGTTTTTTGACCTCTCATGTTTTAGAAATTCACACAACTTGCCATCATTTCAACAGGAAAAAGTAACAAAAGTTTATAGTCTTCGCTTCAATTTTCCATGTCAGTGGCAGTTACAACTAGGTAGCAGACAGCCTGTTTCCAAAGAGAATCTATTCTCCAGGTTATGTAAGTCATCACTTTTCCTTCTGTTCCGACCTGGTCCATTCATACATTTCACACAAGCAGCCTGGCTCCTGTAACACATAAGTTTGGAAAATCGAATTGTTTGGCAAAAGTAAATGTTTATTTTAAGAAAATTGGAAGAAGCAATAAAAATAACCATGTATAGTCCTACCAGTCAGAGTTAGCCTTGATTAGTGTTTGGTGTATATTCTTCCAGTCAGTGGATAGCCAGTCTGATAGTTATAGCTAGAATATTTTATAGAAATTATTTATATCACTGTTATTTATCTTATTTCACTGCGATGACTATGATGAAAGACAGATTGCTCAGAAAAATGAAGGTTGATGTTAGTTTTCTAGTAAACTGAAAGATGTATAGACATACCGCTTATAGTAATGCGTGGCATGGACAGAGCATCCAAATGTGCCTTTTTAGTATTTTGTTCAATAACTTAGTGATGATGATTGGAGTGAACTAATACAGACTGAGATGTTTAAACTCTTTATGGACTTCATAGGGTTATGTCCAAGATGGTTGTTCAGGAAATCAATATAGCTGGGGAAGGCATGGCAGACTGGCACTAAATTTCAGATATCTGTTAATCTTAAGGGTTCACATAAATTTATTTCCATATATGACTTCTGTGCTGTAATTGTAACTCTAGCATCAATATCAGAGGTTTCTAATTTCATGTTTGAATTCCACTACCAACAAAGTACTTATTACCTCTTGAACCAAAATCGGCCCTTTTGGTCAGCTATTAAAGGATTTCTGCAAATAAGCTTAATTAAATGTCCCTGTAACTTCTGCCCATTTAGAATTAGTTCTAATTTTTGGGCCACAGGGACTAAATCAGTTTATTTCTTTTTCTATACATCAGTCTTCTTAATATTTGCAGATAATTATCTTGACTCTAAATTTCTTCCTACATGTAAACCCCAGCTCCTTCAATAGTTTTATATTTATAGCATGGTTTTTAAGTCCTTCATCATCTCAGGGAACCCCTTCGAAGATGCTATAATTTGCTAATATCTTAGATATTAATACCCATAGTTGGAAAACATATAGTATAAACACTAAATCTCATTTTAATAAGAATTTAATTTCTTTTCAAGTTTAACTGGAGAAGATTTTTTATTCCTAGGGCCAATAGTGTTGACTCATACAAAATATCACCTAAAATTTTCATTGTATTCTACCTGTTACAGACAGTTTTCGAGGCACTTTTCAAATATTTCAAATAAAATTTAAGGGTCTCATTAATTCAGTAAAATTAACTATGTACCTCTTTTTGAATTCATCTATACTGGTAAGAAGCCTAACAACTCCTCTTACCGTGTCGAGCAGTATCAGAATATTTAGTGAAAGGAGGCTTGGTGAGTCATTCAGGGCAGAATGCCTGAAAAACTCCATCCTGACAGAGCATCCCAAAGGACAGTCCAGCTTGTGCCAAATGGCCTATAGAGGAACAATCTGCACCTGCTATGTTTTTCAGAGTATTTCAGAAAAAGACGAAAGCCATCATTTATTCCTTGAAATTAGAATTGACATTCTTGGAGTCACTTTGTTTGGAGGAAATAGGTTAACCATTTACTGCCACATTGCTTGCTCTTGAGATAACTGGTATCTGTCTTTGCTAGCTCAGTTTATTGAAAATCGTCATTAATGATTTGAGTTGTAACATTCATAATGTTCTTCATAACCCAGCATTTGGCTATGTGATAATATTTATTGTTCTCTAGTTGTGTCAAGTGCATGAGTTTTGCAAATGGTTTCATAAGGCTTTGGAAACCAAGGTTCATGTCTTTTGCTTCTTTTGTGGTTTTTGTTTCCTCCCAATACCTAGTACAGTAAACACTTAAGAATTACAACTTAACAAAACAAGATCTACATGTAGATCTACTATGTAGGTTGGATCTATTCTAACTTTCCAGTTTATGCCATTAATCTCACCAGCTTTCTAGGAAGATTTTATTTGCATGGATCCTGGGCTGGATAGTTTAGATGATTTAGAGACAGCAGCCCCTACCATTAAAAACAAAACAAAATGAAAAAACTGAAAACTTTCTATGTTGCTGCTCAAATGTGATATGCCTCAGGTCATGAATATAAGGTACTTATTGAAGTTAGTTAGTTCTAGCAAGTTTGAGGTAGTTAGCTGTACAAATAGCCTTCATATGCTCTTTGTAGACCACTAATATAAAGTATTTGCACCTTATGCCAACTGCTCCTCAAAGTGATGGCTTATGTATTTACTTTGAGAGATTTACTTTTCCTCCAGGCAAGTATTATTCCTTCTTGCTTCTGCAAGAAATATGAAATTTGTCTCTGGTCATGAAGATTTTTATATTAACCTATTTTTCAATCTTAACAGAAGAAAATCCCTTTTTCTGCTGTTCCTGCTTTGATTGGCGGAAAAATGGCAAGCCACTTTATTCTGTTACTTCCGAGACTACTACTCAGCATTTCTTAAATTATTTGAGATTTTGTTGTTTTTCATGGTAGAAGATAAACCCTTAGAATCTTTTTTCAAAAATTTTCACTATTAGTCAAGAGCCACTAAAATATTTTTAGCCTGGATATTAAAGAAATAAGTACCCTAAGCATTGTTTTCTAAGTCATAAATTTACTAGGTATATGTGAGAGAGACTAATTATTCATTAAAGGTGTTTAGAGGGCCCAATGCATTTTGTGACATCAAATTTTAGGAAATAGTTAAAGTGAAATTTGCAACAATTCTTTCCTGTGGAACTATCTGCAGGTTAATTGTGAAATAGTGGACAGCATTGCTAAATCAGATATGCTATTAATAATTTGATGTACTAATCTAGTGAGTTTCAATTTTATTAGTTTTATTAATTGAAACATGAATGCATATACATATATAGTCAATGCCATGTTTAAGCACTAATACGTGGCAGTTAATTAAGGTACGTCTACCTCTTTCCCCACACTGTCAGTGCTGTTTTGAGAAGCACTCACTCCTAACAGATTTTTGTCCAAAATCTCCACAAATTTCTAGACATATACAAGCTTAGCAGATCTATGTATACCATCTATACATTTTCTTTTCCTTTTACATAAATGGGGTTAAGCCTGAGGTGAAGTTCTATATTTCTTGTAATGCCCTTACTTTAACAATATATCTTAGATATTTCACTTCAGCATATAGATTTAGTCAATATTTCTAAACTGCTTCATAGAATTTCATTACACGGATGTTCCATAATTTATTTTTATAAGCCTCCCATTGATGGACATTAAATGTGTATGTATATGTATCTGTGAATATATTCAGGTTATCTTAAATATTAAATTTTTCAATGCATGAATTTCCCAAACAGATTGACTAGACCATTTATTAATCTGACCTTTCTCTTGATATTTGACAGTTATGCCAGTTAGAAAAAAGTAAATTTAATTCTATAAATATTTATGAAAACTTATTCTATCTCCAGCACTGTGCTAGACACTGTACTTCATTTAAAAAGTTATAATACAAAGTTCCTGCCCACACAGACTTTACTTTGTAGCTTAGAAGACCAGATTTACACATGAGAAATAATTACAAAATAATATGCAATGAGGTGCCCCAGGAAAGCAGCTCTGATGTGAACTTACATGCTCAGTGTAAACAGGGAGGTGGCCAGAGCATCAGCAGGCCATGTGCATAGGACAGTTAAAGAATTCCACACTGGGAAAATGACCTGCCTTTCTGACACATCTTATGCTTAGTTTAAACTCAAATTTGAAAACCATGGACAGATTTTGAAGACAAAATAGCAATATAAAAAGCAAGGAAACCTGAAAATACCCTATAAATTAAAATAATGTTTTCTATAACAAGACTATTTTGCCCCCAGAGAACCTGAATACTGTTTTTACTACAGTGCACATGTATGAGCGGATCGTGCTGTATGGATGCAGTGACATGAAACTCATTCACTGAAACTCATTCTCAAAGGAGCATCCTACTTGTTTCACTGGAAACTGCTGATTCAGAGAAACTAAGGAGACAAATAACCTGAGAGGCTGATACTGGTTAATTACTAATCTTTGTGGTAGAAGGTAGTTCTTGAGGCTTTAAATATTGTAAAGGAAATTTTCAATGGAAAGGATTTGAGAGAAGACACAGAACATCATTTTTACTTTACAAAGAATGCTGTATTTTACTTGTATCCTTCAGATTGTGTTTTTGAACTGGGAATTTAGGGACTTTTGAAAATGGTGGAAAAGGGACAGGTTAGAATCCAGTATTTGGGGGGGGGCGGGTCATAAGCTTGTATGATTCTGCCTTGTGCTGCGACAGTCATTTGAGCCAAATGATATGGCAGAAGGTGATAAAATGCATTTAGAGGAAAGTATATTGCTTCATGTATTTAGAGTTTTGGGAAATGTATTGTGCTAACAGAATGAATGAACAGCTTTCAGAGTATGTTTAGTTAAGATGAAAGCAGTAAATAGGAAAAATGCTTTTCTTGTAAAATGTTTTATATCTGAACTGTAAAACAGTTAAATTTATTTTTTCATCCAAATAAATATTTCAGTCAGCCATTTACCTCCTATTTTCTATAACATGTTTACAAACTAGGAGCATATGTTCTAACATTTAATAGAATACAAAATTCATCAGTTTCTCAAGAATGTACCATTTCCCTAAAATTTTTTATTCTATTCTACAAACATGTTTGGAATAGCTCCTCTGTGTAAAGTCTCACAGCTGGCATTGTGGGGAACACACACTGAAGTAGTAGTACAAACTGAAGAGGTCTTAGATTTGGAAAACGTGCCTTCTCATCTCAGCTCGACTACTTCTATGACCTAGAGATTCACTTCTTTCAGGGCACAGGCTCCAGCCTCAGTGATCTCTGAGGTCCTTCTCGGCCACAATGCAGTGTAGTCCAATCCACTGAGTAAGATAATTTGTATCCCTTAGTAATATATTTTAAAGAGCATGGAAATTATTGCAGAAATAATTACGAGAGAAAACAGATTACTATTTGTAATTTTTACAAAGAGCAAATTACAGACAAAATGATTCCGGGTTTAAAGGAAGACGCTACCATATCAATGGGTGACGCCCTAAATAGTTGCATGGAGAGTGTTTCATGGCCTTGAGAGATTAGGCTTTTGATAAAAGGAAAGAGGAGTCATGGGAACTACCTGACTCCTACTGTAGACATTTTCTATCCTGGATATTACTCAGCATTTGTAACTGACAAAGCCAAGGTGCCAGGAAGTCTTTTAAATAATCCAAGGTGACAGAAGGTCTTTTTTAGTCTTCATGACTGGAGATCGAACCCAGGGAGCACTGAGCTACATCCCAAGCCATTTGTTTTATTTTGAGTCAGTCTTGCTAAATTGCCTTGGCTGGGCTCAAACTTATATTCTTCCTGCCTCACCCTCCTGAGTAGCTGGGATTACAGGGGTGTGCCACTGCACCCGACCAGAAAGTCAAATTTTGGAGAATTTTTTCAGTGTGTTTCTGAAGGAGCTGTGCATAGACTGGAGCTGTAGACAATGAAAATAAAAAGAATATGATGGATGGGGAGCAAAGAGAGGGTTCATAGGAATGGAATTCTTACACATATGCCAATTGCAACTGTTAGATACATTTATATAATACTCACCAACCTGAAAAAGACTTTGATAACGTTTATTCCCAGGATATGAGTATAACAGAACTGTTCAGAGAGTGACATTGGATTCCAGTAAACCTGAGGAGATACCACAGCTCTGTCACTTATACTTGATTTCCTTATTTGTGAAATGGATACATGTAATGACTGCCTCATGGGATGTAGGGTTAAAATAAGATTATATAGCCTGTATGGCACACTCGTTACACTAGTACATGAACAATAGCATTCATGAAATTGACCGACTGTGGTAGAAATTAACTTTGTATCTTTAACCATAAGAGCAAGGTCTACACCGTCATAAAGCAGAATCCACTATAAACCAGGAATTTGCATGTAGTGGGTATTTTGTTAGTAGAGTGATTTTTCCCTCCTGCTTGTATAGCACTTGGCAAAGTGACTGACACATAGAATAGGCTAAAATGATAGCTAAAAGGCAGCATATCATGTATTATTGTTCTTCTTTAACAGAAAGGCAAAACTGAGGCTCTCGGAATCTATGTCATTTGTTAACATCCACTCTGTGTACTACTGTGGTTCCCAACCTGAGTTTTCTGCTCACACCCTCTCCCTGGTGGATCTTTGAAGGTAGTAATGAGAATCTATGAGTCATTTTCAGTATCTGAAAGGAACCTAACAGAGGTCATTCATTTGCTTGCAATAAATTACACAGCCTGGCTAAAATGTCAAGTTTCTTTGCTTTTGCCTGAAATTATATTAACTCATTTTGGTAATGCTGGGTATCTCATGCTGATGGGAAACTGATTGGCAGCTATATATGTCTTTGATGAATAAAAATGGGGAAATGCATTTTATATCATGAGTGCAATTAATGTGGGAGATTTTTTTTTAAATTTGAGAGAACATGGTGGGGGTGGTGGATAAAATTCTCCCATGTTGCTGAAATGGTTGGGAAGCATGGTATTATATCATGCTTCCCTCCCTGACTCCAGACAAGTATGGGAACAGAGAAAGATAAAAGTTGTGGTCAGGGGAAATTTCAGTTTGAGAGCTTAATGGTATATTGTTTTCATGCAATAAGTGTGTGTGCACATGAACTTGTGGTTTTCTCCTGTGAGAAGGAGATGAGGAAACTGAGGCCCGAAATTGGCCATTCTGACGGAAGCACCAGGTGGCACAGCCATGTATTTCAACCTTATCTTATATCTCCCAGTTCCACAGTTCTTCCCAAGCCAAGCAAAGGACTGTAGCCATCTAATCTTCAGTTCTTCTTAACTTCTATAACAATAGTTTCTCAGGCTTGATTTTAAAATTGACTTGTTCTGGTCAAAGGAAGAAAATATGCGTTAGAAGATGAATGAAAATGCAATTAGAGAATTATGGAGAATGAGCATGCAGAGTCTCCTATGTAATGATTAGATTCTTTATTAGCTTGACAGTACAGATCATCATCTCCTGCTCTGAAGCTGTACTGAGAATACTCTGATTCCAATTCATCCTGAAGAGTGAACATAAACACAACAGGTGCAAGGGGAAGAAGCAGAAGACTAATGATAGTAGCATCACTTACTAAGAACCCATTGCCGGAAATGTTATTCATCTCTTTGTTTCCGGAGTGCCTACTGTGGGCCAGATACTATTCTAGGGAGTGATATGGCAATAAACATGACAGACAAAAATTGGCTATACTTATGGAGCTCACATTTTATCATTCTAAGTGTTTTCACATGGATCATCTCACAACAACCCTGTAGTGTTTGTACAGTTGTTATCCTCAATTTACAAATGAGAAAGCAGTCTGAGTTAATAAGTTACTTGCTCAAGGTCACACAGCCAGGAATATTGAATTTGAAAATTGAACCAAGATCCAACTCTTAAATGCATGTTTTTCCATTATTTTTTCTAGTTTTATTCTATACTGTGCCACTTCACCAGAGAAGATTTTTTTTCATTACTGTCAATAACCTCTTCTCTTGTATCCATCATTCCTTTATGTCATAATGCTGAAAACAGTTCAGGAAATGAAAGACAGAGGGACAAATTCAATCATGTTGATAAAGCAAGATGTGCATTGGCTTTTTCATGCCTTGAACAGAAAAGACAGTATGCAGAAGTTGTGTGATTTGGGGAAATGTTAACAGACAGTATTGATTGACTGCTTCTTATATATCAGCTGGGACAATTTTTATGCATTTTAATTCTTACAGCAACCCTATAAGATATGTATTGGTATTATTATCATCTTCATTATCTAGATAAGTAAACTAAGGAACATAGAAGTTAAATAAATTAGATTATGAGGAAAAGAACTGAGATTAAAGCCCAAGCAATTTTCAGAGTGTATGCTCATAATTTCCAGTACAGTACTTACAATATAGCACCATATGTATTGATTATTTAAAAAGACTGGATGTGAGAAGATAAAGGCATAAACTAGGGCAGTAGCAATGAGAAAAGGAGAATGATGTGAATAAACTAGGCATTTTAGAAAAAAGGGAATTAGATTTGTTAAATCTCAGATTTGAGTGACAGATGATTTGGACTATTGGTAGAGATTATTTTTAATTCTAAAGAATAAAAGACTTGGGAGGGAAAAATTGTTTCCAGCATTCCACAATTGAGCTGATGGTAAGATGTGCAGGTTGGGAGAGCTATTAAGCGAGTAAAATAAGGAACTGAAGCTCAGATTTACAGACAAAACCAAACTCTGCAGCCAAAAGAGAGGTATGAAGAGAGATGTAGTGAGAAGCTAGGAAAAGCAGAGGCTAACACTAGGCAGTCATTTCCTCCTTTCCCATAATATTATTGTTGCAATAAGATTCTACCTTACTAGACTTAGCTTTGTTCAGGCTAAAATGTTCCCTTGCTTCTTCAGACCTTTGTCCACCAGTATCAAAACATAACAGAATGCAATCTTATTCATGAAAGAAACCAGGTAACAAATTAGGACTTTAAGGGAAGAAAGCTTCCAGTAGAACCCTATTGTGGCCCAAACTGTGGTTTTTATACATTTTGTAAAATTTCAGGCATGTATTTAACCAGACTGAAATCTTTAGAAGTATAGCTTTTATACAAAAACAGAAAATATGAATGATACATAAAGCCACAGGACTGATAAATAAAGTCATGTTAATTCATTTAGGTTTTGTTGAAATGAAATCACTGATTGAAATATGACTATTTACAGATTGTTTAGTGCACATTCTTTGGGGTTGCATGGGACAGGGTGATTTCGTGTTGTAAAGGGCTGCAATTTATACACTGCTTTTTATTATTCGGACTGAAGTATGCCATGATGTCTTTTGGTTCTCATTTGCCATGAGAGTAATACATAAAAATAGCAAAAGTTGCCACTTAAATCTCCTGGCAGTATCCAGTTCTGATCACCTAGAATATCTAAAGTATATTCTGTTGATTAATTTTAGTTGAAACAAAAAGGGTGAAATAGTTATACACACACGAGTATTCTCATAGAAAAGCCCCGCTCTCTGAAAACTCTAGATTAAAAAAGCACTAATTTGAAGGTAACGGTTGCATACATGATCTTGATGTGGATTAATAAATTAGGACATTGTTGTGGTTTGTGTCTAGATGTCCCCCCAAAGCCTCACGTGGTAAGAGACAGCTGGATCTAGAGTGTGTGATGCTGGGATTAAGGGTGTGTGATCACTAAATCAATCCACTGATTGGTTTAGCACCACCCTAATCCTGGAAGCCTGGATAAAATATAAAGTACAGGAAGAAGCTGGTTAGCCCCCTTGCTTGCATCCCTTGCTTACCTTACTGCCTTCTTCCTGTCTGCCCTGCCTCGGACCCAGCTGACTGTGGACTGAAACCTCTACAAACTGTGAACCAAATAAATCTTTCTTCCCCTAACATTGGGTGTCTGGTATTTTGTCTCAGCAATGAGAGAAAACCTAACTAAAACAGACATTTTCCTAGCACTACTGAATTAAATCCTGCCAATATGCTAATATAATGAAAATGTCGATATAGAAGACATAAGATCTCAATGTGGCTCTGTTAACATCTTGTGGGATCTTGGGGAAAGTGATTTACCTCTCTGGATCTTCATTTTGTCATCCATAAAAATGGGAATTGAAGACAAAGAGAAAAAATGAACTACAACATCTCTAAGGTTCCTTCTGGTTCTCAAATTAACCATCCTTTTGATGTTCAAAATAGACTATAAACATGGGTTAAAGTATGTGCATATGTACTTACTTAATTTCTCAATATGAATCTCAGTTCATTTGCCAAGGTACAGCATGACTCCAAAAACATTATAAAGAATATTTTTGGCTACTTTTTTGTAAATATAATACATTGTTTTGAGGAACAAAATATGTTTAATCTGATTTAAACTTTATGCAGTGAATACATGTATCAAAATATAACATGATATGCAAAAAAAGGACGAAGAGGTGTAATAGATATAATCTAAAAGGAAGATAATATTCCAAGGAGAGGAGCATTGAAAGGAGAGAGGGGGAGAAGTGGGAAGGGAAAAGAGGGATAGAAAAAAGAAAGGGGAGTCATGGAGAAATGTGAATGTACCTGCTGTAAATAGGGAAGGGAAGAGAAGGGAGGGACGGGGAAAGGGGGGAGAACCAAGATACACCATGTACAGGTACAAAATGAATGTGATGAATGTAACAATTATATGTACATTGTACCAATACATGTTCTTGGTTAAAAAATAAAAAAAAATATAACATGATATCCCATTGATATATATAGTTTTTATATATCAGTTTAAAATAAACAAATTGTTGTCATTATCATCTACATATCTTTTATATCAACTTTCATTGAATGCATTCTCTGTGGAGATATGTCTAAATTAATGATCATGAACGGCCAATTTTGTTGCATTTTATTTATGTAGTCATAGCTATTAGGACCATTTCCTTGTTATGAAAGATGTGCAGTTGCACTCTAAGTAAAACATGAAGTTACAATGTATAGTTATTTCATCAAGACATATAATATGATAGATATTTCTTTTTAAATTAGAGAACGCACCACTTGGCATTTATAGTACACTTTTAAAAATAAGACTTCTTTAGATTCTAAAGAACTCAATTTACAAAACAGAAATGGGTTGACTTGTATTATGCTATGTTTACAGAAAACAATTCATTGATGAAAGCAATTATTCTATAAAAGCATCAATTAGTAACTCTAACTATGTTAGTTGGCATAATTTTGCCTGCCTAAATAAAGTTTTTAGAGTATACATAATCATATTGAGAAACAAGAGAAAAAGTTTTGGGTCCATAGAAGTAATTTACCAAAACGAAATGTTTTTTTCTCCACTAATAATTTATCAAAGTTAATACCTTCATTTATACAAAATGAATTGTTATGACCACAAAATTTCTACAAATATTATTCTAAAAACTGATGTTTTTATATATATTAGTGGGCATATCTACGTGATTTGTAGCTTTATTTCTTCATGTTATAAAATGAAGCTATTTTGGCCACTGGAAAAAGAAAAAGAATAGAGATAGCAATAACCATAGTCTATGAAGAGGCCAATTCAATAATGGTCTAATTTATTTGTGAAAATAATAGAAGGCTTGCATGTCTCAATCTCTCAATAAGTAACTAGTTTGGTCTTTGAAATTACTCTTTAAGACAAAGTCTACATTTTCTTGTGTCTAGATTTATTGAATTTTGCGTCTGTCTTTTCCACAATTTAGCTTTATTTAATACAACTTGATTGCATCTTGTTAGCACTTTGTCTTGATTTGGTTTCTGTCTTCTTACATAAAAGGATGCTAATCTTTGGGAATTTGTTCCTTATTAGAGTCAATTGAGATTTGCAATTTGAGATGCAAGCTTGTAATTTTGATTATAAATAATTGCAAAAGAATTCCTAGCCTGAAATATTATCAGCATATATTATTATGTTTTAATTTTAGTGTATTTTAAAAATATGCTCACGGGAATGATTTTCATCCTACTTGGTTTTGGTAGGTTATTGTGCATCTTCTCACTCGATTCCTAGTGTGAATTCCCAGATACACCACTTGCTGGATAGTGTTCCATATTTATAGTTTTGTTACTATTGGCAATTTATAGAATGAATTATTTATAATTTTAAAGTTTTCTTGACATAAATCAGATTATCACAGTGATTTGGATTCTATTTATTTTGAGATGAAATTATGATTTTTGAATCAGTTAACAATTGTCACTTAATGGCCCAGCCTACAGATAGCCCAGGAAAAAACATTGCCATTTATTGGCCTTCTTGCTCTCTTATACGAGCAGGAGCTCTAAAGGCATTAAATTGCCTTTTTTTCCCTAAAACTTGATCCACTTGAGTCCCTCTCTTAATTATTGGATGCTTCTGTTGTAATGCCTCCAACTTGATTATGTCCAGTTTTTAGGCCAGCACCCTTAAGGACTGTGAATGTCTTAGAGATGTGACCCCAGCATCATTGTGCTCGATTTTTCAGGATAAGGACTGGAGACTCATCAGAAAGACGTTTGATAAACAATTGGTTACTCATCTCATGTTGAGTGTTCTCTGCTGGGAGTTTCTGTTCTTTTAGGCTGAAGTAAATGTAGAAGATGTTTCACTTTGCTCCATCTGGACCAAAAGCTGGGCACTCCAAGATTCTTCTTTTTTAAGTGACTTCCTCAGGCGATGAGTTTATATTTTGTTAGTAGAGAATTCATCTTTAGGTAGAGTACCCATATAATTTATCATCCAAACTGGAAAACATTTTAGAATGAAAGAAGTTATTAGCTAATAATTATGCTGGGACAACTGTCATAAACTGGGACTATTCTAGACGAACTACATTATTTGTGACAACATGGAGACATGACACCTCTCCACTCTCCCCAACCTAACCCTCTCCATCCTTTGCCACCCTTAGTCTATGGAAATGTTCTGTGATATATCCATAACTTGGGGTTTTTAAAACCATGTTGATTTGTGTTCCTGTGCAAAGGATCACTTAAAACTAAACATGCCCTACTCGTCTGGCTTCAAATAAATCAAAACAAGATTTTTTCAACATATGCTTCCATGTCCTCATCTTCTGCTATTATTTTTCTTCCCTAATCAGATGCTCAGAGAAAAAGGAAGATGATAGCATGTTTTTTCTAAAATGCAAATCTAAGTGTATTATTCTTCTATGTAAAACTCTTCAGGAAGTCCCCATCTTCATGGCCCTTGTGATCTGATCCTTGTCTCAAATCCCTGCTTTCTCTATCACCAATCGGTATCCTTCCTTTCACCAATCAGTAACCTCTCCTCATTTACAGCTTTGCACTTGAACAATACAGATATATACATAAACATTACATACTAGATTGTAAGGAGTTTGCCTATTCATCAAAATTACCTCATCATCAAGCATAGTGCCTAATGTGTAATTGGAATCTGACAAATACTGTTGAATAAAGAAATGAATGAAGAATTAAATGCCCAGAGAGAAATTTTAAAACAATCTATTCATACTATGAATGAGTATATTTCAATTGTGATCCTTACCAGCTTAGATAAGTCTTTCCTATATTGTTGGGTTTTTTGAAAGCAAAGCACAGAATTATTGCTTTATAACATGTTCTCCACTAACTTATGGGCCTTTGACATGTTTAAAGGGAGTTACAGTATTAGTAATAGGAATCCATTTCCTAGGGCCTTAACCAAGTTTTGTTCTTTGAAATTGTGTAAGGAGTATCCTCAGATTGAAACCACACATGTCATAAGTTTTTGCCTCTGGTACATCCAGGGTGAAAAGTTCACATTGTAAATCCACAGTCTATCCAAATATCCAAATGGAATGTGCATTTCTTTCTTCACATAAGTCTGGTAAGAGATCCATTGATGAAACTGAACTTATAAAATCAACAAGTAAAGCAACTACATAGTAAAAAAAATAATTAGAGACTTGGAATCACTATCACTAATCTCACAGTGCTGCTTTACATTATAGTATACAAAACATTTTTAAAGGAATTGTCTTCATTTAATCAATAGATGTATAGGCAGGAACTCTGGGATAAGCAAGGCAAAGTAGTTATTGTAATCTATATTTTATACATGAAGAAATTAGCTTATGACATTTTGTTCATTGATTTCAGCAATATAGTTATGCTGCAATTATTTATGAGATTCCAGAATGAATAATAATCATGTAGTAGGGTACTCCATGAAATTAATGATACCTAGGGCGTCTTAGTCCTTAGTATAATTTTGGTTTATTTAAAATGTGCTGGTCTGCAAAACCAAACCAATAGGCTTGGAGAAGACTGTCTTTGAAGATTAGAACAATAAAGATTAGTCAGGTCCTGTTGGCTATTTACTGTTAATAGTTAATAAGCAGAATTGGAAGGAAATGAAGTTTTATTCATTTGTCCATTTGGGACCTCTTATCAGTACCACTTCACAGAACTAGTGTGAAATATTCTTAAGAAGCAGAGGTTCTACAGAAAAATATTTGTGTTGGTCTCCTCTCCAAACATGCACAAAAAACAAAGTGAATGAAAGGATGGATGGAGGGATGAATGAATGAGTGATAGCATCTTATTTTGCCCTTATTTGGTGAAAGCTAAGTACTGTAGATATCTATACCAGATTCAATTACCTGGCACTTCATCAGTATTTGAATTACTGAATTGTCACCAAAATATATATCAGGTATTTTTCACATATTAGACATTGTGCAACATGCCAAAGTTCCCAGGAGAAGATAAGAAACTTTGACAGTGACATATATTAAAGATGCAAATGGCATATTTTTGAATTATAAGCCTTATTCTCAATAGTCCTAATAATGCATTTATCCCTCTTAGTGAAAGGGAAGGGTCTTATAAATCAGCCATGGCAATGTGAAAGCAATGATCTCAAGTTCATATACATATGCATATATATATATATATATATATAGAGAGAGAGAGAGAGAGAGAGAGAGAGAGAGAGAGAGATTCCTATTGGGTTTACGGAATGGTGGTTGATTGAATGTATGTGTGTACATGCGTAACATACATTTCTTGCAGATTTTGACTTTGATGAAAATGTCCAAAATCTCCAGTGGATCCCCTTTTCAGGTTAATAAGTATTAGTACTTGTTGGCTTCATACCTTTTTGACATTCATTTGAAAATTGGAATACCTGCTGTAAAATAAAAACTAATTTTACTTTAGTTAAGATGAATTTTACAAGATTCTGATGATATCATTACAACTTGAAATCAATAAATATTTTAAGTGATATATATATACAAATATATCACTCTGCTAAGCATTTATACATAGCTCATCTCATTTAAGTTTCACAGCTACTTTATGAAGACATTTGTATTATCCTATTCCATAGATGAGAAAATCAAGGCATGAAGAATAAAAAATATCTGTCCCCAATCAAAAGATCTTTTACGAGTCATTTCATAATGCTGTGCTTTCCTATATAAAGTCATTATAACCAATTTACTGTATGATCAAATGAGATGATGCTTATGAAATGGCTTTTGTGTACTCTGAAGCATCATGAGAGATTTGTTATCTAAATTTACTAGCCATTCTGGTTTGCCTAATGAGCAGACTGAGCACGTGCTTAGGACATTAGCAGTACAGCGATATCTATAAATCATAAACCCCACTTGCTTCACCCAACATGAGGAGGATCTCGCTCACCATGGGTATCAAGTGCCAACTCCTAGCCAGCTCCGCACCTTGGTTCCCCTCAGAACAGGGCTGCAAAGGTAACTACAAGACAAGTGACCTGATCGAGGACAAGGCCAACAACCCAAAGAAGTGGTAAGCACACAAGAGCTGGCTGCTTCAGCTATAAATAAAGAATGGGCCCACAGCACTAGCCCCATGATAAGCCCATAGCTGGTATAAACTAAAAATACCACATGGGGTTTTACCCTGAGGGTGACTTCTTTATGGCGGATAAAATTGGAGAAGAAATCCAGTGCAGCACCTGCCCTATTGCCAGAGAGTTTAATTATGCACCATTTTGGGAAGAGGTTGTTTGTGTGCTACTGAGCCACAAAACACCTATACTACAGCTTCACTCCAGGACTGAAGTGTTACCCTACCACAGAGACTGTGTGAGAGACAGCCATGGGAGACAGAATGGAAGAGTGAGGCGTAGACATAGATCCCCTGAGGCCCCTTGTGAAGTTCAAGCTCAGGCTAGGAAGGACACGGGGACTGCACTGCATTCTGTGGTGGGAGGCCAGGATCAGTGAGTGTGGCTTTCAAAGGTGGCTGGATCTGAAGGTGATAGCATTGAGTCCAGCAGTCTGCTTCAGCCCCCAGAGAAGACCAGCAGTCTGATTGTTTCCCCATGTACCACCATGTGTGGGGACGCATCTCAGCTTTGACAGTTGCCACAGACTGGGTCTTTCAGATGGGGAGACCTATTGAGCAGAGTGGTCACCTCACAAACCACAGACTATAAACAAGGGCAGAGAGATGTGCTGGATTTGAAAGACCACAGGACCTGGAAAGCAACTACTCATTTGGCAATACATAGGAGTTTTTTTCTTTTGACCCAATTCTTTTTCTTCTTTCTCCAAAACATACCACATACTAGCCAAAAATCCATGAATAAGTAAATGCAAACTAATCAAAGTTTTATCATACATATTATCAGATGATAATGCACTGAAACAAAAAAAAATTCAGTGGAAAAAGAAGCCATGGAAACTATTCAAATGCATGGAAATTAAACAACACGCTCTTGAATAACCAATGAATTACAGAAGAAATGGTGTAAGAAACACGACAGTTCCTAGAATGAAATAATAATGCCAATACAATATACCAGAACTTACAGGACAGGACACAATGAAAGTAGTACTAACAGGGAAGCTGTGAATGGTCACATCAGAGAAACAGGGCATGCCAAAATAAGTTACCTAATAATGTGCCTCAAGATCCTGGAAAACAAGAATGATCCAAATCCAGACTTAGTACAAGGAAGGGAATTGTAAAGACTAGACCAGACATGAAAAAATTGAAACTGAGAAAACAATAAAAGAATTAATGAATTGAAGAACTTGTTCTTTAAAACAATAAACAAAATAGAAAAAGCTTTAGCCAATCTTGCCAGAAAAGGAAAGAAAATACACAAATTAGAAATGAGAAAGGTAAAATCATATTAAACACAGATGAATCCAGATTATTAGCAACTACTTCACAAACCTGTATGCCAGTAAATTGGAGAACTCAGAAAAAATGGAGCAATTACTAGATACATATGAATTACCAAAAATGGATCAAGAAAATCTTGAATAATCCAAAAACAGGCAATGAAATTGAAATGGTAAAAAAGAAAATCTACCAACTCAGAAAAGCCTAGGTAATGAAGGATGCACTGGTGAATTCTACAAGAACTTTTGAAAAGATCTAATGCCAATATTCCTCAAGCTCTTTAATGAGATTGAACGGGAAGGAGTACTCCCAAAGACGTTCCTGGAGGCTAACATTACCCTGATTCCCAAACCAGAAAAGGATCCACCCAAAAAAGGAAACCAAAGGGCAATTCTCTAATGCACCTATAGAGCATGCTTAATGAGGTGAAAGATAAAATAGGTGAAACTCTTAAAGACATAGATGTAGGCAAGGACTTTCTGAACAGAACCCTAATGGGTCAAATGGGATCATGTCAAATTATAAACCTTCTACACAGTGCTGGAAACAGTCATCAAAGTGAAAAGGCAACCTAAGGAATGGGAAAATTTTTTGCAGCTATTCCTCAGACAGAGGACCAATATCTAGGATATCAAGAGCACAAAAGGTTAGACTCCCCAAAATAAAAGATCTAATCAAACAACAGGCAAATGAAATGAATTCCCACTTCTCAGAAGAAGTAAAGATGGCCAATAAGTATTTGAAAAATATTCAAAATTGCTGGCCATTAGACAAATGCAACTTTAAACAATACTGATATACCATCTTTCTCCAAAAAGAATGGCTGTCATCAAGAATCAAATAATAACAAATGCTGGTGATACTGCATGGAAAAAGGAACACTTGTATATTGTTGGTGGGAATGTAAAGTAATACATCCACTATGAAAATTAGTATGTAGATTACTCCAAAAACTGAAAATAGAAATTCTATTTGACCCAGCTGTTCCCCTTTTAGGTATCTTCCCCAAAAAGTTAGTTATACTATAGTGATATATGCATAACCATGTTTATGGCAGCATAATTTTATAATAGCTAAATCTTGGAACACAGCCCATATGCCCATCAACAGGTGAATAGATAAAGAAATGTAGTATGTGTACACAGTGGAGTACTACTGTGCCCCAGAGAAGCTATATTTCAGGTTTCACAGGTAAAATGATGTACCTGTGACCACAATGTTAAGTGAAATAAATCAGAAACATGTTTAAATATCACATGGTTTTACTTATATGAGAAACCCAGAATATTAATAAAGAGCAAAGTAATAGATAATAAGAAGTAGAGAGATCTTTTTCAAGTGTGAAGGGGAACAAGACTCAGAGGGAGGGGAGGGAAAAGATATGAAATAAAAGAGAATTGAAGAAAAAATGGAAATGCAGCTTTTGCAAATGGGAAGGGGACTGAAAGTTGGAGGGAGCAGAGAGGGCTGGGAAGGGAATGGGACAAAAAGGGAACTAAGAGGTGCTATCTGCATTTGCCAGGTCCCCATGATAAATGCAGTCATTATGTACTGCAAACATGTACTAACAAAAATATATTTTATATGAAAAAAGATATATATATATGAATATTTTTAATATAACAAAAGACAGCTTATTTGAAAAAAAGGGTGGAAAGAAATAGAATAGATAGCTACCATAGAGGTAGCTGGTAGTGGGCATCAGAGCCGAAAGCCCACTTAATGAATATTTTTAAAGCAAAAAGTATCTGTGAGAAAAAGACCTTTTTTGTATTTGTTGAAACTTTTTTATATTTTAGTATTTTGTCTACTTTGAATTACCTTTGTTTAGGGAAATCATCTTTTTGGAAGCAAAGGCCTGTGAAAGTCTTATTCTAACTCAATGTTGAATTCTTGAGATCAGGAAATTCATTTATTAATGTAATCATTTACCATTTGCAAAATCTACAAAGAAGTGACTTTTTTTCTTCCTACTCAAATCCATAGTGAATCATTCTTCTTTGCTAGTCCGAATGGCATCACATAAGCCCAGGCCCATATCACTCTGACTGGAGCCATCGCAGGAGCCCTATAATTAGTCTTTTCTTTCTAGCATTTGTTTTCTAACCCATTCAATTACTCTTTCTTGCATTTCTAGGATTCAACCCACGACCTTCACAATGAGCTACATCCCAGCACCCTCCCCACCTTTTCTCTTTTTTAACTTTTTAATTTTTTTTTTTAATTTTTGAGACTGGATCTTGAGAAGTCTTTAGGTTACTATGGCTGGGCTTGAATTTGCAGTTCTCCTGTCAGCCTCCCAGTGTGGTAGGATTACTGGTTTGTGGCCGGCACGCATGGCTATTTAACTACAATTTAAACCTCTACTTAAGCAAAATTTTGCTTTGTCAATTCAGGAACCTGTGAAGAATCTCTGTTGCTTTCTATATGAAGATTTAACCCCTCTATATTGCTTTCAAAGTGTTTGAAATACTACCTAGTCTCTTTTTCACACTGCCCTTAGCCTTTTGGTTCTGGTTAACCTGATTTTTTCATTGTTTATCTCACAAACTGCTAATTCTACCTCCAGGATTTTCCTTTTTCTTTTGCCCTGATACATAAGTTCATACTTTTTTCCTCCAATTATTCTGTTTCTCATAAACTACCATCATCCTTGACTCTTCCTTTTCCTGGTACTTACACAGCCAAATGCTAAATTCTGCTGAGCATACAACCAAATTTACCCAGAAAATTGTTAGAAATGCAAATTTGTCAGCCTAATAACTATGTACTGAATTAGAAACTGGGGGATGGAGTCCAAATCTAGTTTTAACAAGTCCTCAGTTGATTTTTATACACATACCAAAAAATTGAAAGCTACTACTACAGGCCATGAGGAGCTATTGACAGGCTGAATCCAGGAAGTGATCTTGTAGTATATGTATTTTAGAAAAGTCTTCCTGGTATTTATGTGAAAGATGGATTGGAAGGGAACAAAACTGAAGGGAACAGGACCATTAGTATAATAGTAAAAAAATAAAAAAACAAAATGTAGAGATAGATGAGAAGATAGATTTATAAGATGTTAGAAGTAGAATTGACCGGTTTATATTAAAATTTGGATAAACAGGGTAAAGGAGAATAAGTAGTAAGAGTGTTTGGTTTTTTTCAAATAAGTAAATATGATGATCAGGGTTTGGGAAAAATAATCAGCACGACTTTCTTTGTCTGTTTTTCCTTTCTTATGAGATTGAGGAAGCTTTAGGATAATCAGGTGCATGTGTTAGAAAAAAGTTGGATGTTTGTGCCCAGACCGTAGGAGAGAGGTCAGACCCACAGGTAATGATTTTGGAGTCAACAGAGTACTAGGTGATAATGGACATGATTGATCTAAATGGCTTGGATAAGAAGGATAATATCGAGGGTGAGAAGAGTAGCAGAGAAGAAGTTCTGGGGAGCACTGATATTTAAGGGTTCTCTTCCAGGAAGACAGAAGTGGCTGGAGTTTAAGACTATCACGGAGGTAGAATGCGGTTATAATTTCACTGAGGTAAATAGTATCATATGCCATAAATGGATCAAGTAAAAGATCTAACAAATTATTTCTCAGTAAGGGGAATCAGTGATATCCTAGCACCTGTAATTATAGGCTCAGGAAATGTTTGAGAATAGAAAATAGCAGTACATTGAATTGCAATAGAGAAATAGAAAATTTAGATACAACTTGCATGTGAAAAAACGCAAGGAAGAGTAAGTGACAGTTTGACGTGAGACTTCAGTAAAATATTCTTTTATTAAGAAAATTGTGTATATATACAATCTACAAGGAAAAACTGGATTAAAAAGAAACTTTGAAGTTACACAGAGAGAGAGGGTGGACTCGATGAAGTAATGTCTCAGAGGACAGATGAGGCTATAGCATCCAGGGCATAGAAGGAGGTATTAGCTTTGCATATTGTACTGTTATTGCCTTTAATGCATCTGTATCTCCTGAGTTGAGAACTCTTCGAATGAACAGACATACTTGTTTTCCACATCGGGTATATGGGGACTCAACAAATATTTGTTGAGCAAATGAACACCATTTCTGAATTTCTTTTGATGCGTTTTCTTTCCCCTGCTTACTCCTTACAGGTTTTCCCCCGGTTCTTCCATCCTCAGCTCTCTTCTCTTGTCACCATAATAAATAGCTCAAAGAGATCTCACAGATGCCTAAAGTTTCTCTTTCTGAGACAGGAAAGGCTGAGTTATGTTCTTATTTTTTATACTCAAGGTAATGCTGAATAATTAGTTATAATATCCCTGGCTTCCTGTGTACATTTTTAATTAGTTATAGTAAGTAGAATTGGAGTGGCTTTGGGGACCCGGTTCCAACATGATCCTCGAGGAATACCATTTCACTTCACTTTCCTACCTGGGCTTTCGCCAAGCCCAAAACTTTAGGAATCTTCCATTTTCATACCTGCTCAATTCTTCCATTAAAAAAAAAATCCTTGTTGCATACCTTCTTGATCTGGGGAGAACTTGAGAGAATCATTTTAATGCTGATTCCAAAATGCATCTGAGTAGCTTGCCTTGCTTTTCTTTGTTTTGACATCATCTGCCCATCATGTGCTGAAATATATATGCACCTTCACAGTAGAAAGAGGGAATATTATGCACGGGTTAAAGCAGGTTAAGTATTTTTCTTTTAAGAGAAAGATCTAGTCTAAAGATACATTTGATTTTCCTCCTGTATATAATTAGGAATGGCCATTTGAAATAGAAGCAAAGATGCCCAAGAGCCCAATCTGCAAAGTAGTAATTTGCTATATTTATTTCTAAGGCTCTTTGGCTAATTTTAGAAAAGACCTTGGAAATGAACCAAGATGCTTTAGGAAAAGCTGGATGTTTAGTTGGTAACCCTTCTATATTAGCTTTAAAATATTCTAAGGATTGTCTGTGAATGAAATACACTTTAAATATAAGCAAAAAAAAAAGGCCATTTTTGTGCCTTTCTTCACAACTGGCAGATGAATTAGATGCCAGCCGTTATAAAGAGCATATTAATCTTACACTGGGTTAAGTCTGGTCTTCTTTCTCCTGTCTTCTCCATAGTGCCTAGCGCAGTGTAGGAGAAACAGCAGAAACTCTGTCTATGCATATTGACTTGAAAGTTTGCGGAAACATCTTGTCCTCTAGCTCCTCCATGAGCATATCCCTGTCGACCCTATATTTAGAGGACGGATTCTTGTCTAAGTCTGGAGACAAGGTTATATCTGTGGAACAGATGCTCATTATAGTTCACATGCATACTGAACAAAAATTTAGAAAAGCTATGAGGTAATTTGTATAATCTCCAGAAATCCCCTTGAAAGGACCACAAGAATATGAGGCTGGTAAAATTATCATACTAACTTTTCTGTTAAGGATTTGGATTCTTTGAGGCATTTTGTATTGTTCTGCTTTGTTAAAAATCTAAAGACACTCTGTTACTATCAATTAATGCCACTTGACCAGGTATTTTTGTACTTGTCTTTATATTATAAGCACTATATAGGTCAAAATAAATTTAAATATTAGCTGCATCTATGAGGAAGTCTCACCTCATTATCCCTGTCCTTTTCAGAAGTCCCTTCATTAATGATCCAAAAATACTCTACTTCTTTGCCATAGCATCGATGATTTTATTTTGTAATTACCTGTTTTTTTGTGTGTGTCTCCCCCATTTTGAACCATAGGCAAGAGCTGTCTTCTATTATTATATCTCCTTTACCCAGTATAAAATCTGACATAGAATAGTCAATATACTGTATTTCCATTGGATGAATAAATGTATGATGCTCGAATATAGCCATATTTGCCAACTTACTTTCAATGCCTTCATTAATCTGATCCTATTTTTCTCCTTTTGTATTAGTGCATGTTTACAATGCATAATAAATAAATACATTCCTATAAGGAACTGCTGCACGCACATATCTCATCATGATCCTTTTTACTTCCCCTTGCCCTTCCATCTCTCCAAATTCCCAGGTCCCTTTCCCATTTCCAGGTAGTCTATCCTATTTTAATTATTTAATTCCATTAATTTATTTAAGAGTACCTATTATGTTCCAGGTACTGTGGATATATTGGTGAATATAAATAGAAATAGTCCCTACTCTAATAGAACTAATAGTTCAGTGGAACTATTAGTTCACACACATAAGTGTAAAATTATCACACAAATAAATGTAAAATTATGGCTGTGATAAGTCTCATGAATGATAGTCACACACATAATAATAATAATAATAATAATCACACACAGAAGTGTAAAATTACTGCTGTGATAAGTCTCATGAACGATAATATGTAAGAGTGTAAGATTTAATAATGTGGCAGGACAGGAGGTTGAAGTGATATTTAAATTGAAATTTATTTTGTTTTTCGTTTTATTATGTTTTGCTGTTTTTATTTTTTGGGTGGTTGTATTACTGTTCTTTGTTTGTTGGGATTTTGTAGAGCTGAGGATGGAACCCAGGGTTTCATGCACACCAGATAAACATTCTACCAGTGAGCTATTCTCTTGCCGTTAATCTGAGGTCTCAGTGATAAATTCACATTACCTGTGTAGAAAATGAAAGAAAAATTTCCAGGAATTGAGAACAATGACCCATGTGGCTGAATTAGAAGGATAAAATGGGAGAGATGAAGCTGAAGGTGTAGGCATGTGCTGAATCACACATTGCTTTACAGGACGTTAAGATGTTTTTGTCTTTATTGTAAAAGCAACAGGAAATGCATCCTTCCACTTCTTCATCTTTCTGCTGTTATCCAAAGCTCAAAATCTTAGTCTTCGTACTTCTAATCACACTACTTGCTACTCACTTTCTAACCACCATTCCATTCTACAAATTCAAATCTCGATTGTGGTTCAGGCCTAGCTCATTTCTTATGACCGCTAAGATTTCTCCTCTATTATATCAGTCTAGATAGAATAACCTTCCAAGTTGTATAGAACAGATTTGAAGTATTCATATACTCATTATGAGGACTCTTATATCATCCTAACTTATATTTTTAAAATGGCTTTATATATACCTTTTTGGCTCAAGAGACTGTAATATGTTTTCTGAATCTCTCCTTAGATATTCATAGTTCAGTAGTTTATTCAAACTGCATTCCTAAGATATATTGAGCCATGAAATCAAATGCAAACCAAATACTGGGATAGTTGAAGGGAAATACTTTGATACTAATGTTCCTGCTGACGACACAAGACCACTTATTTGAAAACGAAAAGTAAAGTTACATCAACCGATTTTAGTGGATACACCATGGCAGCTATTTCACTATGTTGATTTGTCTTTTCACTATATTTATCAAACTGTGTTTAGTTTATTCACAAAATATATTGTGTGCATATTATGAAGAAGCCATTATGCAGGTAGGTGCTGAGGATTAAAAAAGTGAATATGACATTGTCTTACTCTGTTTTGTGCTGCATTGACAGAATACTTGAGACTGAGTCATTTATAAATGAACAAATCTGTTGCCACATAGTTGTAGAGACTGGGAAGTCTAATATCAAGGCACCAACATGTTGGGAAATTCTGATTTCGAAGTTATGTCTGGATTCATGCATACTCCAGTGGAAAGGAACGCTTCATCTTCACATGGAAGAGGACAGAAGGACACAAAGGCAAAAGGCGGGGGGAGTAAATCATACTACTAATCTCACACATAAGGGCAAAGCTGTTGTGATCTAATCACCACCTCTTAAAGGTTCCACCTCTTAATAGTCTTAAATGACAATTAAATCTCAACATAAATTTTATAGGAGACAAACTGTAGCAATGATCACAAGCTTGAAAAGATAGTATACCCAGCTATTAAAAATAAGCACATTTCAGCTGCCACAAAGAGTATATGGAATTGGTTAATAATCATAATTCTTAAATAGTTTGCAAATGGTATCTTTTATTTTTTCATAGGAAAAAGAGCCTCACCATAAAGATTAGGAATAAAATGTATGTATGCCTTCAACATCAAAGTAATACAATAAAAATAATTTCCTTTGCTATTATTGTAGTTTTTGTTACTGAACCCCTAGGCATTGTACAGCTAAAGTGAAAAGGAGAGTTTTGTAGGCATAATAACTGACCCATGCTTTCCTGTATAGCCAGGTAACTTTGTTGCCAATTGTGAACAGGCCTCCATGAGCCTCATTTCCTTTTGTGAAGCTATTAACAAGTTATCAAGCTATCTAGAGATAGATATTATCAGCCACTAATCATTAGCTGTTTTGTAAGAGAGCTTTGGCCAAATATACAATTTGGATTGTTCTCCATGTTTTCTGGGATTGACTGAAACATTTGTCCTGTTGGAGGGGACACGAGCCAATTGTTATATTAATTAACATATGTGTATAAGTATTCTAAAGGTAACCAGCAAAGTTTAAGGCCTTGAAAAAAAGTCTGCTTTCCTAAACTGACATTTGAAGAAAAGTATCCCTAAAATTAAATAATTATTGACTTTAGATAAATGAGGCCTGTCACATCTGTGGGTATTTCCTAAAATTCTCATAGAGAAGTAGCCAACAAAACTTGCAAAAATGAAGATAAATTTAAAAACAAACAAGGATTCATTGAGAAAATTTTTTTAAATCTTGAGTTACTTCATCAGAAGTAATACCAAGTCATAAGATATTATCGATAAAGTATAAAAGTCTTTCTGATGGGTAAACCACTCTGCTATGACATACACATTTTGAAATATGAATAATTTTAAGTCACAGTTCTTGTGATTAGGCTTTCAATTTTAAATACTAGCAATACTCAGCAAGATAAGGATAAAAAGAAGACTTGCTTTCCTCACCTGTTTTCAAAGCATATACAAATTTTAAAAGGGTGGAGGGGAACATTATAAAAATGTATTGTTATAACTATTCTCTGAATGGTAGGTGTCTTTTTGTTTATAACTTCTATGTCTCCATTATGGAAACTTTTATAACACAAAAATAGGATGAGACAAAACCACTGAGAGTATCTACATTATCTTTTTTGCTAGAGGCCAGACAGTGACCTGAATCATAAGCGTCTTTGGCTTTGATTAAAATTAAAATCTTGTACAGATTCCAGTACTGAACATATGTCTGAAACTCTATATGCCCATGTTGTAGTGTATTCAAAATATTTTATGGTAACAGATTACAGTAGGTAACAATATGCCTCTATCTCCTCCAAAGGAAAAGTCAGTAAATTGTTCTATTTAGTAGTTAAAAGACTAGTTAAAGATGAAATATATCCCAATAGCTCTAAATCTCACTGTAATTCTTCCTAATGTAAAGCCTTTATGAACTCATAATACGGGCTCAGGCTGTTCATATTTAGGTTTTTGTATTTGTCTTTTTCTTATTACCTGTTCTACTCAAAGTTTGGCAATTTTTAAATCCTACAAATGTTAAGGGGTGACATCATCAATTAACGTGTACTGGAAAACAGTGAAGATAGAGAATACAGCCATTGTTTGGTTTATGAAGTATTACATGATTTAGGTAAGGTTTTTTTTTGTCTTCTGTGATTTTCTATGCCAGCCAACTTCACCTTCTTATGGATCACTTAGAAGGTTCCAAGGTTTTCATCTGGATTCTGCATTTCAAAGTATATTTTCAACTGGATGAGCAGAATGTCTCCTTTTTCTACTTCTCCTTCTTATTTTCTTTCTTCTTTTTTACAATTGGGAATTTGACAAAATACTTGGAGGATAATTGATGTTTTTCTTTACAAATGTCTTCTAAAACCAAATGCAAATGCACAGTTTATTAAAGAAATTCAACAACGCCATTTTCCTGGAGCTTCTTTGCAAAGTAAATGACACTTTGAAATTGTTTTTTTTTTTTTTTTGAATTACAAGAGATCCACCCATTATATAAAATGAAGAAACTCTTCTTGTGTTAACATCTTTAGTCTCAGGGAAGCTGTTTTATGAGATTTACTGGTGCAATTCGGTTGCAGATGCTTGTGATTTATAGGGAAGCTCATGGAAATAGGCAGAATCTGTATAAAGAACCAAAAGAAAAACAAAGGTATTAGATAACTCACACAGGGTGCATGTCTCATTCATCATATTTTTGTCATTTTCATTTAATATTAATGCCTTGGGGAGTGTTTGGGACTCATGCTATGTGGCCTTCAGATGTCTGTGAAATGGTTCAGGGTCAAACTCCCAGAAGTTTCTCATGTAGTAGGTTTTGATCGCTCCCATTTCAGCCTATGAAATTTGAGAACGTCTCCAAATCCTGGCCTTAAACAACTTCTGCAAACCTCCAAAGCTCCAAAAGCATCTGAAGTTTGAAATCCTTCTCTTGCTTTTAACTCTTTCAAGAAGATACTAAGCTCTTTGTTATCTCCATGATTTATTCACTTCTGCTTTTTTGTGTGTGTGTATGTGATCATAAGGTTTAGGCCATGCCATTCCATTTTACTGTTTTAAAAATAGTGTATGCAATCAAATGCCTAAAAATAATGATATTGTGTTTCTTAATATACATTTTTTATTTTATAACTTTTAAAATTCATTTTTGATTGACATAATATCTGTACGTATTTGTGGGCTCGAGTAAAATAATTCAGTACTTATATATAATATGTAATGATCAAATTGAGGTAATTAGTATTTCAATCACCACAAATATTTATCATTTCTGTATCCTGAGAAATTTCGGTTTCTACTTTTCTAGTTATTTTGAAAGATATCATAAATTGTTTTAAACTATATTTACGTTACTGTGCTATAGAACATGAGAACTAATTCCACCTAACTATATTTTCATGCCTATTATCTAATTTTTATTCCTCCCTTCATATCCTTCATAGTTTCTAGATCTCCCCTTGGTTAATGGAGTATTTTGCTAGCTGATTTTTCTTTAGGAAACAAAAACATATTGCTGCCTACTGTGGGTTGTGGGTTTTTTTTTTTTTTTTTTGTGCTGGGGATGGAACTCAGGGCCTTGTGCTTGCAAGGCAGGCACTCTAACCACTGAGCTAAATCTCCAGCCAAGCCTACTCTGATATTTACATGCATGCTGTGTTTTGGATGGCAAACTTCTTACAGAAAGGTATATAGTCTTTTCCTTCTTTCTCCCAAAGTGCCTCAGAGAGAGCTAGTTGCAAAATTAATATTCGTCTAAGACTTATTAACTAACTGATCTTTGTGTCCAGTAATAATCTTATATATGATGCTTAGAAGGTGAACAGAACATGAATTTTTCATCCTGCTTTATAGCTCTTCCATCCACAGAGACATGAGCCACCTAGTGAGGAAACACCAGGAAAAAAGAGCAGACTATGAGATTCATTTGGTCTGTCGGAGCATGAGATGAGTTTCGGTAACTGCCTAGTTGATGTCAACCATATTCTTATTTTTGTGTGAGCCTTACAGGTCAACTGGACTAAAATAATACTTTGATAAGTGCTCATCTCTTTTTGCAGTCCCCAGACTCGTCTTCTCCCCACCGTGGATTAAAATGTTAAGGTTGGTTGTTTTTGTTACAGATGATTTCCAATATAAAATTTGCTACTGGAAGATTGTTCTTTCTTTTTCCATGAAATTTTCTGTTCTCTCTCTTTTCTTTTCCATTTTCTGATAGGAGGGCAGAAACAAATTTATTCTTGCCAAAGAGAGCATATATGGTGGTTAATAAGAAGAGCAAGACCTCCTGATTTTTTTTTACAATTTTGTATTTTATACATTTATAGTCAAGTGGTTCAAGGAGTAATACAGGACTGGATCCTACAGTTTCCAGCACTAATAATATTGATAACTGATAGGTTTTCTTTCTTCATAGATTGAGAAAAAATTAAAGGAACTCTCTTAGTGCACATTCAATCTAAACCACTGGTAAGCCAGAGATCGTTTTTTAAGGAAAATGATCAATGCATATTAATACATTTTACCATACATTTATAAACTATTCCTTAGTTCTAAATAGACAAAATATGATATGCCATTCCAACCAATAAAAATTCCTTGATGAAATTCATGTATTTACCACAGATTTTTTGTGTATGTTTTAGAAACATTCTAAGTCAATAGTATTTATACTTTATTTTCAAACATGCCAATATATAGATACGGACATGGGTGTATTCATGTTAATAAATGGTGTGTCATTAATCTAGCTGTCACTATATTGTGTTATATTTAGGGTTAGTTTTTGTGGATGCATTTAGTTTGAGCTTTGGAAGATTAAATCTTGGGAAAATTGTTTTGGTTCAGAATAAAAAAAGATAAAATCTACATTCATTTACATATGTTCATACAGAACTTCTACTGAACATATAAACAAACATTCTTCCTTTATTTATCACTATGTTTCATTTTGATTTGATATAGTAACATTTTGATTTGATAAGATTCAGTGGTATAAATTGGCATTCCCCTACTGAAGGAAATAATTGAGACCACTAAGATTAAAAATCTTGCATTAACATTCTGTAACTATGTGACAATTTAAGAGGGTTCAGAAAAGACTATATTAGAATCCTTTTATAGCACAGTGTACCATTTACTTGGAGCACGAAATGAAAGCAGTAAAGTAGCCTTGCTAAAACACAACCCATTATTAAATTTTTCTTATAGCATATATGAGGTTGCTTCCCAAATCTCTCTTCTTCAAAATGCTTAGAAGTGTCGATATACATATAGCTTAAAATATCAAGCAAATGTGCATATTTATTAGCTTTTCTCATCACTTTAATTTTTGAGTAGCTGTGTTTATAAACTAATATAGTTAATTTCTCTGTATAAAGAGGTTGTTGAAAACGTATATAATATTCAGGATAAATTATCACTGCCTCATGAAAGATTCCACAGATTACAGATTCTTTAAAAATCTCATACATTTAACAAATATTGTTGTTTTTTGTTTTTTGGGGTTTTTTTTGAAACCCTACTATGTTGTAGGTATTATTTTAGGAGCAAATGATACAAAAGTGACTTACAAGATCTCTGCTCTTAAAGAGACCATATTTCTTGGAGAAAGATAAAAAAGTTATGAAAACAAAACAAGAATAAATATATAAGCTCATGGTGGGAGCCATCCAAAAAAAACATATTTGAAGTAGTGCAAATTTCCCAGAATGAGACACTGGATGGTAAAGGAAAACTGAGGACTGAATGCAATTAAAGAGCCAGCCACATGAGAATGACTGGAAAAAATATGTCAAGCTGATATTATGTGATATTTCAAAGTGAAACTGAACTCAGCTTCTTTAAGGAGTTGAAAGATTAGTGAGGCTGAAGCTTAGTTGGAGAAGTAGAAGATGATAGGAAACAAACAAGGTCAGAGAGGTAAGCAGGTGGCAGATAAACTTATGTACATATGTGTGTAAATGTATAAATAAAATAATTTTGGTGCATAGAAAATAGGTTATAAGGGAATAATACAGATTTGGAATATCTTTCAGACTTAGAGACATCAGCACTTATTACTAAGTTAGATGTGAACAGTGAGGGAAAGAGAGAAATCAGGAGAACTCCTAGGAAGCCAACACAGCATGAAAGGGAACAGGAGTAGAAGATGGGAGCTGGCTGTTTCCCAGGAGAAGCTCTGTTGAGGTTGGGTCTTCCGAAGGGAATTCAGCTGTTCTTGTTGCAGAAGGAGCTCGGGGCCTTTCTGTCATTGAGGATGGCTGCTGTTGCTTCGGGGGAGCTTTGGTCTTCATCTCTGCTGTGAGTATCATTATCTTGGCTCCAGTATAGACGCTTCAGCTTTTTAGTGTAGACACAAATGTACACAGGGCATTGCTGTTGGCTTCCAGTCCTTGATTGGATCTTTTGGTTCTCCAGTGCATAGATAGACATTTGGTGCTCTTCCTGTATTTGGTTTGTGTGTGTGTGTGTGTGTGTGTGTGTGTGTGAATGTTGTAACTTTTACTTGTTCTGTATTAAATCTGCTCTCTTGCAAACTATTGACTCTAGAAAAGTAACTGATACAACCAACCATACACAGTGGGAAAGTCAAGGCAGAATTCAGCATTCTCAAAAACATGAATGTGGAAACAAAATAGATCCTACCAGTGACTCACTATCCATCCTCCATGTCTGCTGTATTCAAATAATTTAGACACTGGAAAGAAACCAGTCATTCAAAAACAAAGAGGATTTTGGGAGGCTCATTTCTTTTTTTATTATTTGGGGTTTGGTTTTTTCCTATTTTCTTATATATTTTCTTTGTTTTGATCATCTTCTTTTCTCTTTTCACTTCAGCCTCTTTTTTGGGGGGGGAGTTGTTTTTTTTCCTGTTTTATTGTATATTTTCTATGTTATTATCTTTTTCTTTTTTCCTTTCTTTCTCTCCCTTTCTTTCTTTCTTTTTTCTTTCTTTCTTTCTTCCTTCTTTTTTTTCTTTTTTTTTTGAGATAGGATCTCTCTGTGTAGTTCAGAATGGCCTTGAACTACTATGTGGCCCTCCTGCCTTAGCCTCCCATGTGCTGAAATTACAGGACTGTGCCACCATACCTGGCATCATTTTCTTTTTTTTCCTTTATTTTGCTCTGTTTCTTCTTTTTTTGTATGTTCTTTTCAGACGACTTTATCCAATTCTATTAATTTCCTTTTACTTCTTAACAGGATCCTTTAACTCTCTTTTCTCTCCTCCTTCTCGGTTTTTTTTCCTTTATTTTTCAAATGTTTGCTTCTTTCTTTCTCCTGTTCCCTACTCCGTCTATCTTTACTTGTTTAATCATTAACCTTTATTAATATTTAGATATTTATTTAACACTGTGCTCTTACAACTGAATTCTTTCCTTATTGTTAGTGGAGATGTAATTTTTGCGTTTAACCGATAATTATTATATGACAATATTTGGTTTCTCTGTGTTTATACTGTAATTATAAAGAGATTTTCTATTCTTAAAGATGGAACATTATTGGTTCTTATTGTATGTCAGTAGGTAGTTTGTCTTTGGCTCTATTTTTTGTTGCGGATTTTGCTGCCGTTGCCAGGCTGGGATAATTCTTGCTATTAATTGCTTTTTCTTGTACAACAATATCTTGATTGTCACTGTGTCATTTACAATACTGTGGTACAAGTCTAGAAAACTGGGGACTGGGTCAATTATACTTCACCCTCCCTTTAATAATAAATCGAGGTGGTTGGGTCTTGGAACAGAGGAAATGGCCTATACCTAGCCATATCCTGAATGCATCATCAAAAAGCAGAAAGTAACTAGAGATATCATATCATACTGGCAGCAAACTTTGCACTATAATCAACCTGCAAACCTCAGTGCGTGCACACACACACACACACACACACACACACACGCACACACACACACCCCAATAGAAACATGAGAAGACAAAGCAACAAAATGCATCCAAACACTACCAACTCCCCCAAAGCTGATCCATGGGGCATCAATTGATGGGGAAAAGAAAATCAAAAGCCACACTACTGTATTATTTGAAATGATAAAATAGGACATAAAAACAGTACATCAGTGTCCTCAGTGCACTCACAGAAAATATAACTGAACAGATAATAGACTTAATAAGCAACAATGACCAGAGAGTCTGCAGAAGATACTAATAAACAGCTATCAAAATTAAACAAAATGATACAAAATGTGAATGACCAGTTTAGCAAAGAATTAGAGTCCACAAAAAGATACTAAGCAGAAATCTAGGAGATTAAAAATTCTACTGAAAGTATAAGCAGCAGAAGTGACCAATGTGAGTAAAGACTGTTAGCACTGGAAGATATGGTTGATACCGGTGATCATATTTTTAGAGGTACCTTATGAACAAGAGAATGTAAACAATGGATATAATACCTGCTAGATAATGCAAAGAAGGCTAATCTAAGATTAATTACAACTAGTGAAAAGTCAGAAGACAACACAATTGGAATAAAAATCTCTTTACAGAAAAAAAAAATAGCAGAAAATTTTCCAAATAAGGGAAAACAATTTAACATACAGATAAGTGAGCCATACAGAACCCTAAATAGCCAAGATCTGAAAAGAAATTCTTGATGACGCATGATATTCAAAATCCCAGAAATCCAACACAAGGAAACTAGGCCCATATCTCTCACCATGTACTAAATTAAAATCAAAATTGATCAAAGATCTAAATGTTGAAACAGAAACAGTAAATCTACTGGACTATAAAACAGGTAAAACACTTAAAGCCATAGATATAGGAAAGAATTTTCTAAACAGAACCTCAATTGCTCAAAAAATAACAAGAGGAAATAAGTAGGATTATATTAGAATAAAAAGCTTCTGTACAGCAAAAGAATCAATTAATAGACTGAAGAGACAACCTACTGAATAGGAAAAAATTGTCAACTGCTTGTCCAACAGAGGATTAATATCTAGAATATATAAAGAACTCCAAAAAATTAGACCACCTAAAATAACAGACCCAGTCAAGAAATAGGTAAGTGAAAAGACACTTCACAAAGGAAGAAGTAAAAAGGCCAACAAACACATGAAAAAATATTCAACCTCACAGGCCATGAGAAAAATGTAAATTAAAACAATGCTAAAATTCCATCTTACTCCAGAAAGAATGGAAATCATTAAGGAAAAAAAAAAAAAAAGGCTGGCAAGGTTATAGTGAAAAAGGAAACCCCCTACATTGCTGGTAGGAATGTAAACTAGAACAACCATTATGGAAATCAGTATAGAGATTTCTCAAAAAACTAAATTAGAAATCCAATATGACCTAGCTATCTCCCTTCTAAGTATTTTTCCCAAAGTGTTTAAGACATCATACTACAGGGATACATGCATACCAATATTTATAGCAGCTCAATTCATAATAGCTAAATCCTGGAAGCAGCCTGTGAACCCATCAACAGATGATTGGATAAAGAAAATGTGTTATCTATATATAATGGAACACTACTCAGCTATAAAGAAAGACAAATTTGAGACATTTGTAGGAAAATGGATGCAACTGGAAAATATACTGTTGAGTGAGGTAAATCAGACATGTAAGCTTGAATACAGTGTAGCATCTCTGATTTGAGTAAGGCCAACTTCAAACCAAGAGAAAATTAGAGGAAGGATAGAAGGAGATAAGGGAATGGATCTTTTGCAGAGGTGAAGAGACCCAGGGGACCAAAGGCAAAGGATGAGAGGGAGGGGATGGGGAAATAGAGTGAAGATTTGCCATACATAGGATCCTAATAACCTCAATGAATGTGGATGTTATATGCTATAAACATGAACTAAGATTAATAATATCAACAAGAATGAAAAGAGGGAAAGGAGAATTAGAGGAGGAGGGAGGGAGAGGGTAGGAAGGGCATTAAAAAAGAAATAAGCTGTATTATGTACATATACCAACTCCCCAAGATGTTTGTAAAATGCATGGACTGCAAACATGTACTAAATAAATAAATATATAAATTCAAACTTGATGAATGGAAAAAAAAAAAAGAATCTTAAAAGTGGTTAGAGAAAAGCAGCAAATCACTTCTAAAGGTAAATCCATCAGAAGTAGAGCAGACTTCTCAACACAAACCTTAAAGGCCAGGGGACCTTGGACCGAAGTGTTTCAACCTCTAAAAGAAAAATCTGTCACCTCAGACTGATATATCCTGCAAACTACCTTTCAAATTTGATGGAGAAATAAGGTCTTTCCATGACAAAGAGCACCTTATGAAATTCATGACCACCAAACCGACACTCTAAAAAACTTTCCCAGGATATCCTAGAAAGAGAAAATGAAGTGAACAATGCCAAAGAGTCTAATAGAATGAACAACCTGGCCAGGGTGAGCAGGTAAATAGAAGGGGGAAAAAGTGAGTCAGTTATAACTCACAGTGTGAATGGTCTAAACTCCCCAATCAAAAGACGTATCTTGGCCTTTTTTATTTCAAGGAAAAGAAACATTTAATCCAAAAAGAAATTCATAAACTCAAAATCAAAGGATAGAAAATAATATTCCATGTAATGGGTACCAAAACCAATCCAAAATAGCTATTCAATTTTCAGTCAGCTTCAAGCCAAAACTGATCAGAATAGGCAAAGAAGGTCATTAAATATTGGTTAAGGGAATTATTCAAATGAAAGAGATAATCATTACAAACATGTATGCATCGAACACTAGTGCACTCAATTTAATAAAACAAACGCTTACTGGAAATAAAAGACCAGGTAAACATCAACACAATTCTAGTGGGGGCATGGGAACCTTGATACTCTGCTATCACAAATAGACTGATCAAATAGACAAAAAAATCAACAAAGAAATACCACAGTTGATCCATACCTTCAAATTACTGAACTTTTGAAAAAATATATTGCTTCATACAATGTTATATCTTTTACAAAGATAAAAAGAAAAAATATAGTATCTTTATATTAACTATTAAGCACTTATATTACTGATAATTTCAGGTGATTTTCTTTTCTCTTTTTTTTTTTTAGAATCGGCTCATTTTTTCTTTCTTTTTTAATTTTAATTGGTACATTTTAGATAGACGTAATGATAACATTCATCATAGAGAATTTGTACCCATACGTGATACAACTTGCTTCCTTTTTTCCTCCCATTCCCCTCCCCTCCCTTCAACCCCCTTCCCCCACCCTTATTTACAAAGACTTTGTTTCCATGTTTTTCCTTCTATTCTCTTTTCTTCTCATCCCTCCCTTGAATTTAATAGATGAAACTACAGAGTGTCCCACCCAACAATGGTAGGATATACATTCTTCTCACCAGCACTTGAAACTTCCTCCAAAATAGACCACATAGAAGCCCATAAAGCATGCTTAAGTAAATGCAAAATTATATGATGCATGTTATCAGAGCATAGCACAATGAAACTAGAAATCAATAGCAAAAGAAACCAAAAATTATGCTAATTCATGGAAATTAAGCAATACACTCTTGAATAATCAATGGGTGTTATGACTTACATTTAGATGCCCCCTCACCCCCAAGCTTATGTGCTCACAGGTGGGTCATTGTGGTGGTGACTGGATCATGGGTACATGATAATGTACCATGTGTGTGAGACTGGATTAGTCTACTAATAGGTTTATAATGGGCTATGATATTGGAGTGTCAAGCCTGGTGGGAAGAGGTGGTTCACTGTGGTCATTGTCTGGAATGATAGTGCCTTGCATTGAACTGTTTCTTCTCTGCTGTGCCCCTCTGCCACTCTGTTCTGCCTTGGAGCCAGCTGTCTATGGACTGAAACCTCTGCAAACTGTAAGCTAAAATAAACCCCTCCTTGTTTAAATTTTAGGTGTCAGGTATTTTGTCACAGCAACAAGAAAGTAACTAGAAAATAAGTCACAGAAGAAATCAAGGAAGAAATTTGACAGTTCTTAGAATCAAACAATAAGGCCAGTACAACATGCTAGAACCTATGGAACACAATTGAAAGAGTCCCAAGATGGAAGTTTATAGCTGTGAATACCCATCAGCAAAACAGTGTGAGCCCAAGTAAGTAACCTAATGATGCACCTCAAGGTCTTAGAAAAAGAAGAAAAATCCAAACCCAAAGTTAGTATGAAGGTGGATATTATAAACATCTGAGCGGAAACTAATGAAATTGAAAATAAAAGAATACAAAGAACCAATAAATCAAAGAGCTGGTCCTTCAAAGGAATAAACAAAATAGACAAACTTTCTTCCAGTCTTACCAAAAAAGGAAAGAAAAGACCCAAATCAATGATTTAGAAAGGTAAAAGCTGAAATCACAAAGGAGAAACTTGAAGTCCAGAAGAGTATTCCTCAAAAAAATTAAATATTGAAATTCCACTCAACCCAGCTATTCCCCTTCTAACCTTCCTGATAGAGTTAAAGACTTCATATTACAACAACACATGTATACCCATGTTTATAGCAGCGCAACTCCTAATTGCTAAATTTTGGAAGTGGTCTATATGTCCATCAACAGATGAGTAGATAAAGAAAATGTGGTATTTATAAACAATGGAGTAGTACTCTGGCATAAAATGGATATACTGGAGTCATTTGTAGGAAAAAGGATGAACTTTGAGATCATAATATTAAGTGGAATAAGTCATACATGGAAGATTAAATATTGCATGGTTTCTCTTATATGAGAAACCCTAAATATAAAAAATAGCAGAGTAAAAGATAGATCGTAGGAAACAGAGAGATAGAGCTTTTGTAAAAGTGCAGAAGACCAAGAGATGGAGGGAGAAGGGAATGAAAAAAGAAGTAAGATGTGGGTTGGGCATTTAGCTCAAGTGGTAGAGTGCTTGCCCACCGAGTGCAAGGCCCTGAGTTGGAGCCCCAGTGCCAAAAAAAAAAAAGAAAAGTAAGATGTGTCATGTACATTTACGAACACTCCACAGTAAATGTAATCATTATATACTTCGAACATATAATAATAAAAATAAAAATTTTAAAAAGAGATGAAAACTTTAAAAGGTATTAGGTCATGAATGTATAATGCCATTTATTTATTGGCACGAGTGGACCCTGATAAAAAGATAAGTTTAGCCTCCATGCAATTTTCCTTCTCTCCTGTTATGTAGGGAGAAGGCCCTCAGAAGATGTTGACAGTGCACTCATTGAGATTATAGTCTTCAGAACTGTGAGCCAAAGAAATGTCTATTGTTTATAAATTACTCTGTGGTATTCTGTTGAAGCAGCAGAAAGTGGACTAAAATGGGTATTTTAAGAATAGTTGTCATATACTTCTCTCATATAATAGGAAGCCAAAACACAAATGGATCAATGAGAAAAACCTGAGAAACATTTCTACCATCTATTGGAACTTTTGCTTTCCTAATTTGTCCAGTGCCTCCTGTTCCTATACCACCATCCACCAGTAATTTCAACACTGACACTACCATTCACAACAACTTCTTGACTAAATTCAGCCACAGGGTGTATCTGGTAGTCATAGGTTCCAAATAGAAGGTGTGGAAAAGCCCTTACAAGACATTAGGATGGGTAGTGAGGCCTAAATCTTCATTTAACAAATTGATTATTGGAGAAGATAAAAGTATCTGGGAGTGTCTTAGTTGCTTTTCTTATTGCTGAGACAAAATACCAGACACCCAAAATTAAAGGAGGAGAGATTAGCTCACAGTTTGTGGAGGTTTCACTCCATAGTTGGCTGGCTCCAAAGCAGGGCAGCATGGCAGAAGGGCATCACAGAGGAGAAACAGTCCATAGTTTCCCCTGGAGGCAGGCAGGTTTTTTTATTCCATTAAGGCTATAAACCTGTTGCTTGGTTCCACTCACACGCAGGGTGAGCCTTCCCATTATCCATCCCCAGAAATATGCTAAACCAATTAGTGGGCAGCATCACACACCCATGATCCAGTATCACACACCCATGATCCAGTCACTCCCAAAAGCCTCACCTATGAGCGCAAGAGACTTTGGAGGAACATCTAGGTATAAACCATGACAGGGAAATTCAAGAAGCCTCAAATCTATCTGAAGCCATTCTGTATCCACTTATTGGGGCCTAATACAAATTGTCACATTTCATAGAATAGGCAGAGAGTAAGCACAACCTGGCCATTCACAGCCTGGCCATTCACTATCCCTGCTGTAGTTGAACTTCTCCAGAAATGTGTGTCCACTTGAGAGTTTTTGCAAAACCAAAATGAAATCATATATCCTTTACACAGTATTACAGTACACAAGTAAATTGCACTGTGCTTTCTTTATTTTTTTCCAATAAGAATTTTATTTTTTCCCCTGACAATGTTAGAGCTTATGTTTTTCTTAAATGGCCTTAAAATAAATTTTCCTATCTTTGTGTCTTTTCAGCAATAGTTTCTGACTTAAAGTTAACCTTCTCATTAGCATTTTAATAGCCAAAAGATCAACCTGGTATTTAGTATCACATTATAATCTGCATTTAAATAAGAATGTAAAAGAGCAAATTTTAAAAATACTTGTATTTCAGAGGTTGTTTTTCTGGGTTTTGTTTCTGTGTTTTCTTTATGGCATAATCTTTCTAAATCTTAGACAAAGATTTACTTTTAAAGTTACTGAATTAATCATTGGGAAACAGTTATCAGAACCACACCTATACCTTCAGAAGGAATGTCGTACTATGATATTTGAAAACATAATACCAAGGATATCAAGCTTTCAAAATCAAGATTTTTTGCTCCAGTTTTGAAAAATCTGAACTTTTGAGTTTCTATTTGTTAGCTATATACAGACACACGTGTACACACAGATATAATCAGACTTAAAACAGGTTTAGTGAGTGGGTGTGTGTCAATTTTTACAGGAAACTATTTCATAAGCTACAGAGAAGTTTGACGGCATGATTGTTGTATACTTGACACTGTTCGCTTTGGATACATCTCTGTCTTTTGCTGCCATTTCTCCCTCCAACCACGCCCGTATACATATTATATAACCGTCACAGCCCTCAAAGTGCTCCCATCTGTGCCCAGCACCTCCTCAGAACTCATTGTCTACAATCAGACTTTGTGTTCAAGTGTCCCTTTTACCACATACTAGCTGTGTGTGCTTGGCAAGTCAACTACTCTCTCTGTACTTCGTATCTATAGCTTTAAAGTGAGGATAATGATGGTTCTGCTTCATGGAATAGTTATGAAGTTGAAAAATAATCCTTGTAAAGTATTCTGACATAATACTAGCAATAAATGTTAGCTGTTATCATTATTACTTTAAATTACGTTATTAACGATCATAATTACAATTTCTTCAGTACCAGCCCTCTAAATACCCGATATGATATTTATTTAACAAGTTCCTTAAAGCATCTTCCAGGAAGTCTTCCTGTATTAAAGAGGAAAGGTAGAGACTCTTCTCTGACCCCAGCTTTGCTAGTTTCACTTGCTTCTCATTTCCATGTGAAAGACAAGCCACAATAACAACAGCTTATCTGCAGCATTTTAAAAACAAAGCAGAACATCAAAAGCTATTTAATAATATATGTACTTCCCTCATGTTCCAGCACAGTTTCTTCATACTTTGACTTGGCCCTCTAGCCCACGTCTTGCCAACCTAGCTCCGTCTTGCAAATTGCAGTGCTATCTTTCTCCTTTCTCTAGTGTTCATTTCATTCAAGATCAGTAAATATTTAATGAGCGCCTTTCTCTGTGCCAAGAAGTCAAGAAGTGAAAGAGCATCCTTATGGAACAACATCATGGGTCGCTGCCTCTTTTTTTTTTTAATTTTTATTTATTTTAAACCAAGAACATGTATTGGTACATTTTACATATAATGGTCACATTCATCACATTTATTTTGTACCTGTACATGATGCATCTTGATTCTCCCCCCTCTTCCCCACCCCTCCCCTCTGTTCCCTCCCTCCCTATTTACAGCAGGTTTATTCATAATTTTCCATATTTTCCCTTTCCCTTTTCTTTCCTTTGTTGCCTTTCTGCTTTTCCCCTTCTTTCTCTCTAGTGCTCCTCTCCTTTGTATATTATCTTTCTTTTATATAATATCTATTACACCTCTTTGTCCTTATTTACAGTTATGATTTCTCATATCAGAGAGACAATTCGATGTGTATTCATGAGTGTCTGATTTATTTCACTTAAAAGTATGTTCTCAAGGAACATCCATTTATATACGAATGACTCTAGTTTATCCTTTTCTATGGCAGTGTAGTACTCCATTGTGTAGAAAAACCACATTTTCTTTAGCCATTCGTTGGTTGTTGGGCATTTAGGTTGTTTCCAAGACTTAGCTATTACAAATTGTGTGGCTATGAACATGGTGGTGCATACATCCTTGTGGTATGACGATTTTAATTCTTCTGGGAAGATCCCCAGTAGGGGAATAGCTGGGTCAAATGCAACCTCCAGTTGTAGTTTTTTGAGGAATCTCCATATTGATTTCCACAGTGGCTGGACCAGTCTACATTCCCACCAACCCCAAACACACTCAAATACCTCATCTTTGA